>CABFWO010000266.1:144337-191384 GCA_902155825.1 Timema genevievae | reverse complement strand
AATTACACAATTAGGGCAAAATATAATCTGTGCCACCATTTTAACAGGTGTGGGAAAAGGGGAAAGTGTAATCATACCTCGAATCCCAATAATCCCCACTGACCTACCATTTCAATTCAAAAGACTCCAGTTTCCAATCAAACTTAGTTTTGCTATTACTATTAACAAAGCGCAAGGGCAAACATTGCAGGTAGCAGGGGTGCATTTGGAAATGCCATGTTTTTCCCATGGCCAGTTATATGTAGCCTGTTCGCGTGTGTCCAATGCCCAGAATTTGTATGTATTTGTGCCAAATGGAAGGACATACAACATAGTATATAGGAGCGTCCTAAAATAATGATCTATTCTGTGCCCATGATTGTAACGGTCAAGAACAAGCGGAGTAAATAAGGGATTTTAATTAACTGTAAGTAAAATTTAAGATGGAGTAGGATCTTCCAATTCATGGCAAGGCATAACCTGTGACTCTACTGACACACACTCCGCTACTTCTTTTCTACTCCTACACTTAATCCTGATTTATATTGTGTAGTTTGTTTTTTTCTTTATCTCTACCTCTATTGACTAACAACCTCAATATGTTCATAGTTTTTATTGTCATATTCCCTGTGTCAATCGACAACCTGAATTTATTGATAAAATCTACATTAACGCGAGCGAAGCTGCGGGCAAAAGCTAGTATTTTTATAAAACCATCAGTTTCTTATATATTGGCAAACATATTAATACAATTTTGTGAGGTTTAGTTGTAAAGAGTTACTACTTAAGTTTTAACGCAATAATTCTCCAATGTCATAGAGTAATTATTTAACCTCTTAGGAAAAATGTTTGTACAACAATGATCTATCTCCTTCATTTTAGACTCAATAGTCAATACTTGGTCAAAATTTATAAATGAGGACTTGAATAGCAATGTGATGACCTGAAGATGTGAAACAACTATTAAAATGTTAAAATTTTAACCTGAAGTCGAAATTTTAATACGAAGTGTTGAACCTTGTGGAGCTAAAATCGATCATTTTCATTGGTCCAAACATACAGATGAGGACATTCTTTAAAAATAAAATTATAAAATTTAAAACCGGGACTCAAAATATGTTTTTCGTAAGTATAGTGCAATTTATTTTTGGGTTTGCTAGTGTTTATTATTTTGTTTCACATGTATTACGAGTTTTGACTAAATATCTCCATTTTTAAACAATAGAGCTAGAATGTCCATGCTGATTTACATACCATTTATTTCTTAATATTCCTGTAAGCAATCAAAATTTCTATTATAAAAAATTTATGTCTCTCAACCAAATATATTTGGTAAGACAGAAGTAAAATATGTGTTTGTTCTGGTTATCATGAAATCATATTATAGTGATCCAAGGTAAATATTTAAAATTTAAGAATAATAAGTTTAACTTTAATTTTTCTCTCCATATCAATTAAGTTTGACTAGATTTTTTTTTTTACAATTTTTAGCCTGAAAAGCAATTTATTTACTGACTTTCAATATCGAAACACAAGTTTTTATTTAGCGAAATCCAAGAATATTACTAAACCCAAATCCGAGTATTTACTTATCACACTTTAGGATCATCTGCATATTTACTGTACTGTGATAGGAATGCGGACGGTAGAATTGAAGACAATTATATCCGTATTTGTTTGGAGAGAGAGAGTGGAAAATATTTTAAGAATAAAACAACACTCTTGATATAATGGGCCCGGGATTTGAACTTCAACTTCTTGTCACTGGAAAAACAGACCAGAAGAGACTGATTTGCTCATAGATACAGACAACAATCTATATGATATATTACATTTTCAAATGTACCTGCTTCAGTAGATACATGGTCTAAGGCGTCACCCACGATTCGTTATATTATATTTAATTAAATTGTATTATACTTTAATTTAAATGAAAGCAGAGCAAAATTTGGATTCATGGTAAGCTAGCGATTGAAACTAAACCATCAGAATAAAACTAAGTGATTATCATTTAAGAACAAGAATCTACAAATAATATCCGTCCGAAAATTTTGTATTTCGATTTAAGTCACCGAACCATATGTCTATGACTTCATCATTTACGTGAGTTGAACGAACTCTAAAAAAGTTAAGTTTGTTTTCCACTACTGCCCCTCTATGTTCTTGTGGAAACAGTTTGACGTAATTATGATGTAATGCGGGATTGCTGGAGTGAAAGAGAAAGAGAAAGAGAAAGAAAGAGAGAGAGAGAGAGAGAGAGAAAATCATGTTTAGACAACGTAGGTTTGGTCAAACTGCCAAAGAGATATTTCCAAAATGTTTTACATTCCGTAATAAACGTCTAAATGTCCACTTGATCGCGGTGAGTAAATTATAAAGAAGGTTTATATGATTTAGGTCATCTTGAGAAGATATGTCTTGCATTCCTCTCATGAGGCCGAGTGGTTAGAAAGGCTGAGTACTTTTTCTAAGATGAGTCCTTGGTTTAATCCTCCTCAGGCAGTTGGTTTTACGGTGTGATTAAATAGCTTATCAAAACAAATAGGTGGGATTATATGTTACGCAAGCTAAGTTAAATGTTTTTGTAGTTTTTAAAGCAATACTTTTTGTTGTTGTTGCCAAAACAAATAAAATACTGCTCCAGTACAAACACAGAGTTTAATTTTCTTCACATGATAATATAAACATTTGTTGAATATCTGTCATGAGCATAGCAGCATTAGGTGTGATAATTTTTAATTGAATACAAAAAGTTGTCATTAAATTCCAGCACAACTTTGACAAATATTCAAGAACTGTTGAGGTCTAAATTTGAATAAAGTTAAACTCCATATTTATAACAGAGAATTATTTGATATATTTCTTTAAAAAAAGTGTTTTTTTATTAAAAATCTTGCCTTCCCAACACTCTCACTTTAAACAAATATCGCTAGGAATGGTAACAGGTTTGCTGTCTTAGTTAAATAAAATGTATTTATAAACTGTACAACATTTATCCACAATAGAAACCACCTTATATTTTTTAATGTCGCACCTTTTGGAACTAAGATAACTCAAGTTGTCAGTTCACTTCTGATAATTGCAGAAAGCGGGGCAGAATCGGAACACTTACGCCATTTTTTAATACTTTTTACGGATACATTTTATAAATCTTCATTCTTTGTGTGTGCACTGCTTCTTAATCCAAATCCGGGCTATAGGTAGATTTACACTTCTGTGATATGGATGATGAAGGTAACATTTGAAGTGTACGGGGGAAAAAAGGAGAAAGTCTATTCTTAACACATATCGAGTTAGTGCTACCATGGTAGATTTCTAACGCACTTTAATATTATGTTAAAATAGATCTCTGTCGTATATATATTTTATAAGTATTTTTGGGGTCCTTATGGGCTTTGAGATATAAAAGTTGTCCTAAAAAATGTGTATGATGTGCCCTTCTCCCTATTTTTCTTGTACTCTTCATTTATAAAATTGTACTGGATCTTGCAGCGATAAAGAGTGGAACACAGTTTAGGAAAAAAAACCTCAATACACGCAACCAGGATTCGAATACTGATCTCCTCTATCATCAACAGTACAGTCTATTACGAGGCAATTTAACCCTCGAAGCAGGTATACACACGTGTATATTTATTTTTTAGCACCAAGTTTTACTGCCCGTTTGGTTTACACGCAAATGTGTTAGGGATGAACAAGGTTAAATTCATAGATTGTGTCCCCGCATTTGCACGGAGGAAGAATGTTAAGCCAGTTAGAAAAAAATAACCTCCTTACACTCAACCGGGATTTGAACCCTTATCTCACTAACATCAACAATCTAGCCTATTGCGAGTGACGCCTTTAACCATGTGGCCATAGAAACGGGCTACACCACTATCAAATACAAAATATTTTGGTAATTATAATGATTGATCATATTGCTAGATTTTATTTTAAAGATTAAAATAGAATGAGGTTTTAAATAATTATTATGAGCTTTTTTAAGAAAACTTCACAGATAGATTACTTAGGGGTGCTTTGGAGATGCGGACCCATCAAGTGGTGATTGGCCTCTTTAGATGTTGAATGCCAGTTAATGTTTTTCAATTTTAAAAAAATCAAAAAGTCTATACATTTTTATATAGATAGTAAGGCACTTCATTTTGGAAGTTATTAAAGTTTTTAAAACGTCAAGTCATGGAATCTGCAACTGTTCCTTTTCATAAATTATGTAAGTACTTGTGAAATAATACTAAAAATAAAGAAAAAGGTTTTTAATACTGGCCGCCAAAAAAAACATGTTTGTATTTTCTAAAATCTCCTTACATATATTTTACTGTTCTTCTCCTAGTCAAGTAAACTAATTTAATAAGCTCATAATCCCTGTGTCCAAACATATATATATATTTATATATATAGCTAATATTATGCTTCGTACCATAACATGAGCTAGGTATTTTTAAGGATAGTTTATATTACTAGAATTATTATTCCTACCTCTTAGGGGGAAATAGACGGGGATGCGATTTAAAGTTAGTATTTTGTCGTTTTTATAACTTTCTTTCCGCAAGTAAATACAATTTAAATTAACTAGATACGTAGTTAAATTTCTCATGGCCATAGCAGAATTTTATTAGGAAATTTTCTCTTAATTTAAAAAAGTTTCTGTTCAAATCCAATCAATCTCCCGACAAATATTAAATAACTGGTATATTACTATATGTAGAAAATTATTCTACTGTATTTAATGAATCAATTTTTCATTTCTGTTAGCCTCACCTCTGCTTTTTGAAATATATATATATACATTTGAATATTCTCCAAGCTCTACGAAGATTTTATGTAAATAATAATAAATGGTCCACTCCAATGGCCGCATGGTCTACGGCACTATTCTCGCAATAGACTGGAATATTGATGACGATGAGATAGGAGTTCGAATCTTGGTCGAGTGTAATGAGGGTGGTTTTCCCTAAATGGTCTTCCATTTTTCCCCCATGCGGAGGCAGGTACAGTTCCTCTAAATTCAATCTTGTTCATCCCTAACGCACTAGCTTTACTAGTATATAATTATACGTTTAGCACCTACGGGTAGTAAGACGTGGTGCTAAATAATAATAATAATAATAATAATAATAATAATAATAATAATAATAATAATAATAATAACTGGATAACATGCATCTATTATTTTATCCTCTTATATAATCTATAATAAATGGAAGCATTGTTTTGGTTTGTTATTTCCGTGGATTCAATTTGATGCATTCAGATTTCATTAAATTTAATCATCTAGTTCAACTAACATAATTTGACGAGGGCAAACAATTCCTGACATTATATTTGATGACAAAATAATTGAAAACCAGCAAAATAATATAATTATGCAAATCCTAAAATTGCAACACAGGAATGGAGATTTTAAATAAATATGTAAATACCATAAAATACATGTATGATAAATATGTTCTAGCTTATCAGAAAAAATATTTATATTATATTATTAAACATCAATTTAAAAACAAGTTTTGAATTAATAATCTAATCAAACACTGACATTTTTGGTGCTATCTGGCAATTGATGCTCTACTAAAAAATACATATTTTTAAAATTGACCTGATTAATAATTATGTTTTATCACTTTGACAAAGTGAGGTGGAATTACATCATTTACACGTCACACACAAGTGAAAAATCATATTTTGGAATATGATTGATATGAAACATTTTTTAATATCGTTTCATCCGTCAACAAGTTACAAAAGCAGTTCCAATCGCTGGTCACACGCTTTTTCGACTCAGGCTCGCAATAGACTGGATTACTGGAGACGTGAGTTCAAGGTTTAAATATCGGCTAAGTACATCGGAAACCCTGTCTTAATAGCACCCATACATTCACCAGTTAGCATAAATTATATATAAATCGCATTTTGCTATTAAAAATTCGTAGACCTTAAAATATCAAAAATCTGTTAGCCTTGAAATGATAATCCTTGAAGTAATTGTTTTATTTAAGATAACTTAAGAAATAACTGTCGAAAGAAACTGTCATTTTCTGAAATTGAGGCTTCGTCTTTCAATAATTTTGAAATTTGAAACTTATGGGTAGGCCCTATATCTTTGGAGTATATGTTAAGCTTTCATTTTAAAAACAAAATACCCACTATAGTGGCTGCATAGTCTAACGCGGTATTCTCGAAGTAGGATAGGCTGCTAATGAAGGGGAGATCGAGGTTCGAATCTTGGTGTGGTGTACTGAGGGTGATTTTTACAAAATTGTCTTTCACTCTTCCTGCACACAAATGTGGGTACACTTTCTTTGGATATAGCCTTCCTAATCCTTAAAAAACATTAGTATGATTAGTACATAATCGTATAGTCCGAATGGATAGTAAGACACTGTGCTAATTTTTTTTAATGAAATTTTGGTTGTACAGAACTATGGAAATCACTGACGAAAGAAATCGTTCCAAGTTTTAAATCGATAGATGGCTAACTACTAATTGAGAAATTTGCTGTTTAACTTTCATACTCTCGAGATTGAACATTTGGACCGAATATTTTGTTGGGAGATGATAGCTACCACCTCATTAACAACGACAAAAGACAGAGAAAAAAAGTTATCTCCTAGTCGGTGAATTTTTGCGTCTGGTAATGAGAGAGTTTATAGTTAAAAAAAAGCAAAACTTTGTGCTTAATCCTTGTTTTTCTAGTAGTTATTCCAAGCAATTATCTTAAGCGCAGACATTTCTTTGTTCTAACCGTACCTTTCTCTTTTCCAAGTTAAGAACTCCAGCTTTAATTTTGGAATCCTCTGAGAAATTGGATCTAGTGGTTCGAGAAGTTTAAAGTTAATCCAAAAAATCGTTTATGTCGCTTTGATAGTTCTTTAAAAAGTTTACTTTAAGGATATTAAAAATTATAAATTTAGGCTAACAAATTATTGCCTCAAAAATATTTAAATCTAGCAGAAGTACTCGGTTCTATTCGTGGTAACCACGCAATGTATTACATGGTTACCCCTGGCAACGCTTCTCTTTGCTTCAAACAAACAGGGGAAATTTTTTTTTATTTATTTATTCCGACCGAGATTTTAATTGATAATTTAAAAAATCAAATCCAAATTTTAAAATTCTAGCTTTGAGGAGTATATGTACTTGTACAGGGGCTAATAAAGCTTAAATTTCAGACTTCTGCGTTCAGTAGATATTGCTAAACGCTCATGGTAGACAGACAAACAAACTCTTCACTAAAATAGATAGATATGTAGGAAGATTATAAGTAGGGCGGTGAAAATGTTACTTGCACCCCAGGAGAGACTTAAAATTGACGCCCAAGTTGTGTTCTTTATAAAATAAATAAAATAATAAAACAGTGGTATCTTTAACCGCACCCTCTGCGCAACGAAAAATAAAAATAAAGAGGTGACAAAATACCGTACAAAAAGTCAGAAAAAAAAACTTAAATAGTAACCCGTCCTATCCCTCTCTTTCTCCTCAATCAATGTATGTTAAAATATTATACTTTCCTTTTCTATTAATATTTTCGGAAGATAGAGTGATTCCCCGAAACAGCGACCCCGAATGTCATAAAACCACAAAATTGTTTACGTTGCTAAGCCATCCTTTTAAAATTAACATATCCTTAATATAAGATAAAATAAGTAGATATTATTTGTTTATTTAGAAATCTTTATTACCTTATTTATTTTAAATAATTACTTTTTAAACATAAAATAATAAATTTGTTTGATTAAGCTCTTATGAACTTTATCAAACGACTTATTTATAAAATCTGCACATTCATTATAAACTTGCTTTACCTGGGAAAACACACAACGAAACAAACAACCATTGGCAGAGTTAACTTGTACCAGCACACTTTCGAATGGCCGGGATTAAATCACCGGACGGATTATTAAATTTCCCAATTTATTTTAATACTTTGGGTCTGACTATCCGTCCAGGTTGTCCACATTTTTACATTAATGTCGAGGGAGAAGAAGGTAGTCTTTGATGAAAATATACCCGCATTTATTTTAAGGGAGAGTGGAAAATTATTTATGAATAGACACATATCAATGGTCACAATATGCGTCGCTCTTGTGTTAGACTGGATTGCCAACGACGGGGAAATTAGGCTTCGAGACCGGCCGGTTGTACAGAGAGTATTATTTCTTAAACTGTTTACCAATCTCCCTCCACGCGAATGTAGGTAAATTTCCTCTAAAATTATAAATACTTGATCCTTATTTCCCTAGCCTAGCACGTATAGGCTGAACAGATACTAATCCGAGGTGAAGTTTTTTTTAATTTAGGAAACCCCGTTTCGGTGGCTGCGTGCTCTAACGAATTATTCTCGTGTTAGACTATACTGCTGATGACAAGGAGATAAGGGTTCAATTCCAGTTGGGTGCACTGAGGTTGTTTATAAATTGTTTTCCACTCTCCCTCCACGCAAATGTGGGTGCACTTCCTCTCAATTAAGCCTCTCTTATCCCTAACCCATTAATGTAATTAGTACATAGGCGTATAACCCAAGCGGGTAGTAAGACCTGATTCTAAAACAATTTAGGAAAAATAAAGCCCAGTACACCTAGCCAGGATTAGAACCCTGATCTTACCATCACTGGCTAACCAGACTAGATGAGGCTTACGTTTTTGTCCACGTTAAAACCAGTGATTGTTATACCATGTTGTTCCCCACACTTTCTGTGAGGTCATGATGATGCATTTAATCATAGGTCACCTTATACATTAGTCCCCTAAGAAAGTTTGAGGTCGTTGCTAGCCAGTACTGAAACTAAGAGAATAAATTACAAAATGACACCATTTAGAAAGTGTGCTTATAATAAAATAAACGTCGACCTCTTCACTACTCTTAAGTCCTGGATAATATTAGATGAAAGTGTGAAAATATAGTTTCATATTTCGGACTGAAGACGTGGAGAAGCGTTTTTCTTCTTCTGTGTAATCTGACATATGGTGACAACCAATTAATTACTAGATAAATATTATCTTATACCTTTTTATCTAAGACTTTCTTATGAAATAATTAGGAGACTATTTGGTGACCAGAGATGTGTTCTATTCCCTTATGTTGCATCTTTTGAACAGATTAATAGATTAAAACCAATATTAGAACTGTACTCACTAAGACATATCTAGTTTAGATATTTAACTAAATATCAACGTTCTTCTTTCAAATTTTCAAACATTGCTGTATAAACATATAATAAAAAGAGATAGTAGATACTTGAGGTGTTTAATGTAAGTCTCCTTAACAAAGCCACACAGTGGATCGATTGAGGATAGACCATTAAATGCATCTAAAATATAGATAGTTGAGGTAATCATTCAATAATCTGAAGAAAAATCATCTAGCAAAGAGAGCTAATACTTGAGATAAATACTTGAGATATTCCAAATTAAATTCCTTTAAAATTCCAGGAAGTAGATCTATTGAAGATAAACTATCACTAAATAACGCAATAAAACATATTATTAAGTAAGTTATTCAATAAACGGAAGAAAACCACCTAATAAAGGCGGCAACTAGACTAGACGTGCTGAGTTGTTTATTTTAGAAAGTTCATACTAGGATGGTTGGAATGTTACGTAACTAAATCTCGTGCCATAACTGGTGACCTCCCTCCCATTGAAAGGTCGAGTTGACCAAATGGTACTTACCTTCGCCGCACGGTGAAGTCCCACATTTATAAACTGTGTACCGCGAAGTCACACATTGTTGAGTTATAGCGCGACGGCCTAAGGCTTTTATAACTTCCACCTCTTCAACACTGGTCCTTTGTTATCAAAGGTGATAAGGCTACATTTTGGTAAAACAACTTTAGTAATTTATTTCCCTCCTACATATGAGGCATATAGAACGATTGTCGCTATATAAATATCTCGTTCATTGTTAGAAGTACACCCATTAGAGGAACTTTACTACAGTAAAGTTTTATTACGTTATTGCAAACAGGATGGAACATATGTTAAAATCTAATAAACATTTATTTGTAAAGTGATACTTTAACAATGAAATAACTCCTTTTAACTTACCTTCCTTGCTCGGCCAAAATTCGCCGAAGCGGGGAAATTTATAAAATTAAAGACTCCTAGATAATATTATATTTGCTTATTAATAGTCACTGCCATGGCAATTGAGTTTTTATTCACAAACAAACATGGCTACCAGTTGGTCCATTTTGGTATTCTCTCTCTTTGGATGGCTTCTTGCTAGTTACTGTCGTGGCGGATAGTTTTGAAATCAAACAAACATGGCTACCAGTCAATCCATTTTGGTATTCTTTCTCGTTGGTTGGTCTCTAGGTGTACTAGGATGATAGTAAAAGTAAAAACTATGTATGATCCCCTCCTTGCGTCTCGCTAGTAACTGTCATGGCGGATAGCCTGGCAATAAAAACAAATATGGCTACCAGTTATCCCATTTTGCAATTCTCTTTTGGCTTTGCAATGGTTTTATGTCATGATTTTTCTAAAAGGGTTGAGGTAATTCTCACTAGTAGTATGTTTAGTAAATTTATGGAACAATAAACTTATCATAAATAACTAACAATGTTCATATACATATTATAAAATCTGATTATTTAAGAATATTATGTTGCTTCTTGTTTTACAACCCTAGAGCCTGGTTAACCTTAGTGAAAGCTGTTGATTGTGTATACCTGTATTCAGAGTTCCATAAGCGGTTACAATACGTCATTAATAATTGCTGATGCATGCAAATTAGACATAATCAGTTCACGCGTTCGAATCGCTTGGCACCATTTCGTCGTCTAGCCGTGGCCGGCAAGATCTAAAGGGGCAGAACAAGAGAATAATGTCACTAGGTAATCTATCTCTGCCGCCATTGTTACATGACAGCTGTGTGCTCTTTACTGTAGTTGGGGTTACATAAATCATAGGAGCTAGTGTTTCTAGTGGACAACTGCAAGTCCAGAGGACCCTCGTTCGATTCTAGGGGGAGGGGTTACCCGAAATGAATGTGACCTACATTGGTGGTCACATAGTCAGTCTATCGCGCCACTATCATGTAGGACTGGATTGCCGGTGATAAAGAGATTGGGACTCGAATCCTGGTACGTGGTTCCTCACACTTTCTTCTTTCATGAAAATGCGGGTACATTTCCTGTAATGTTCTATCTTACTCATAACCATCCCATTAAAGTTATTAATGTTCAGTTCGAACGAGTACTAAAATGCGGTGAAGTTTAAACAACTAAATAAATGAATGTGGATACCAAAACTCAGCGTAACCATTCCTGAGTCAGCACAGCCCTTCCAAATAATAACTTCGTGAAATACCAATTAGCCGCTCAGTGCCTGCACGTGGCTCAAATATGTATCTCATTTAGTTTGGTTTGATGGTGTTGGGGAACTCAGATATCGAAACCCGTCTGGGTGTACAAAGATTTTCTTTTTCCTAAATTATTTCTCACTCTCCTTGCATGCAAAAGAGGTTAAATTATTTTCTAGCTATTGCCTATTCATCCTTATCACATTAGCGTACAACTCATACAAGGGAAAAAAAGGTCATGCATCCAAGTCTATTGTCAAAGTACAGCCTATAGTCCAAATTTCATGGACAGCTAGAAAATGTACTAGATCTACTTTAACATATTCATACGCCAGTTAATGTTATATGCATGTGTCACTTTTGATATATAATATAATCAATAATGTTATAAAATAGTAGTTATAAAATAAACCCGCTTCGGTGGCCAAATGATTTAACATTTTACTCTCACAGTAGACTAGACTGCTGATTATGGGGAGATCAGGGTTCAAATCTCGGTTGGGTGTACTGAGGGTGATTTTTACAAAAAAATTTCCCACTCTCCCTCCACACAAATGCAGGTACGCTTCCTCTAAATATAGCCTTATTAATCCTTAAAATCACTAACGTAACTAGTAAATAAACGTATAACCTGAACGGGTGGTCAGACGCGATGCTAGAAATATAAATACATATGATAAAATCATATCAATTTTGGTAACAAATAATGTTTTTATTCTCTAAATGGTTCTTCCAATAAAAATTTAACCATGTATTAGAGCTCACCATTAATTATTAAACGGATATATTGCCTTTATTAAAACACCAATCACAAAATGTGGTTTTATTTTAAGTTTTAAGTCCAACCAAGCTAACCAATTTTTGCGATAGTGACTGTACTATATGATGATATTTAGTGATTAAGTGTCGGTAATACACTATGCAGACGTTCACATATTTTAAAAGGTGAATGGCTAGTGTGAACATTGCGATAACAACATGGCAGGTGGTAAGAATATCGCTTCCACATTGTGGCAATTACTGTACACTGCCATTAATGAAGTTAGACTGGCTAACTGAAATGCCATTTTATGGCAAACCGTAAATTTTTATAACGCAACTGTACACAATGAAGCACATCTGCATATAACATTATTTCTTTCAGCCCAGCTAACGGTAAAGAAAACAACATACGTATAACTACCCCCGAAGCTTATGTGTTTTTTAAATTGTAGTTTTTTATTACTGTATTTTCATAAACAAACGTTTGTGTTAACAAACAAACTATTCAATCATTATTTAACCAAGAATAACATCACTATAGTATAGTTCTGATATAAAGTATCTTTCTCAAAACTCCCTTTTTTTGTGTGGTTAACATTGTTAAAATTTTAATTTTTTAAAGTATTATTTATTGGACAATGTTATTATTTATTAAAAGTGGCAGCTTAAGTTCACGTTACCTTATGTATAAGTTAAATATACGAATGCTGTTTAAGTACATTTCGTGACAGTAAAAACAGTTCCTTTCCATCTGAATCAGACTGTAACTCAATACACAAAACTTTTAATGAATTGAATGGAAATAATTGGTTAGTAAAGTGAACTCTATCACAAATACTAAATTATTTTTGACCCGGGATAGGATTGAACATTTGTACTCTTAAAAATCCGTGAGGTCCATGTTGAAGATTACATGAGCCAAAGTCCTAATCGTATTAAAAATATTTTTATTTCTTCTACTCATTCCATTGCAACCGAGCGAAGACAACCTTCCAAAACTGGCAAACAAAGTGTTGGTAGACGGCATGATGCATAGCGCTATTGTCCCTTTTTTTTCACTTGACAGATGACGTCAGTATTTTGAAATGTCTCTACAAAGACTGTTACCTTAACCGAGCAAAGACAAAGTTGAGAGAGAGCAACATAATATAATGGTACATTAAACAATTTCTAGACAATATTTATTCCAATATCTATTTGTTAATTAATATACTACTCCTTTATATCCTAACAAATGAGATAAACGTTACTTTTACTTGAAATATCAAAATCATCTGTTGGTTAATGATACATCCACATCATTTATCATATTCGTAAATTTGAAAAATGATACCTGAGCACGAGAATCAAACCCACGACCATTGGCTTGGTTTATTGCACAAGCATTAGATTTTCTCCATGTCATTCGCTAAAACACCTTCAGAACACCCAACTGGAATCGAACCACGACCCATCCATCATCAGAAGTTTTGTATGTTGCGAGAGTAGATCCTTAGACCATGCGGACACCGAAGTGGGTATTTCGCAAACAAAATAAATGGCACGACACAAGCGTGCAAACTCTCTCATAAAAATCAAATTTTCAAAAAAAGTTTTTTAGTAATCTTCCCTCAAATAAATTTTCTTAGCGAAAAATCATCTTGGTAATTACGTAAAATAAATACTCTTGAGATATAAATTTTTAAACAAAACTGTTAAACATTTTTTACACTTTTAAGTTTTCAAAAATACATTATTTGTAAACTACGCCCAAGTTATTTAAGAAAACATAAAGTTTGGACCAATTCAATCAAACCGTTTTGGATCTAGGCCCAGAGACAAAAATACAAACTGGTGTGACCAGACAAATATACCTGAGGGTAAAAATAATTATAAAATCCATATTTTTGGGGTCGGAAGCACATAAAACGTAAATATTCATCATAATCTAAGTAAGAAATTTTTCATGATCACAATACTTGCACTCAACACGACCTCCTACTTCAACTGCGTTCCCTCTTTTACCCTCGTTATACACAAAATATGCGGGAAACATTAACAAAATTGGTGTAAAAAATTGGGATCGGACTGGTTAATAATTCTTATTTTCGGATGCGCAACCACATAAGGACTTTGACAGAGACGTCCATTCCTTGGCTCTTCACGCATAGACTAAACGTACGCCACCCACCAGGGAGCTAGGCGCAGAGATAAGCATGATGGCCTAACATAAAAACCCTAATGTCTATAGATAGGTTTTCATGAGTCAGCCCGACACGACACGTGACTTAAAAAGTAAATATTAAAAAACATCAAATTCGTAGTGAGACGTTCGATCAAATGGCATCGTTAATTTCCGTGCTCCACGCTTCACTTCCTCCAGAACCATCTGCAAGTTTACAATAATAGGGTAGAGAACTGGAGAATGTAGAGTTTACAGGCTATTGTATATGCATTGGGATAGAGGGCAAGAAGGAAAATAATTTATGAAAACTCACCTCAATACACCCAACCAGTCATCAACCCCAACCTTCCCTTCATCGCAAGCAATACAGTCTATTTCAAGTCCGACACCTTAGTACTATTTGTCCGCCAGTGTGGGTAAACTACAATTTTCTAGTGTACGCGATGGTTGCAGCCGTATAATAAATTGAGTTTCAGACAATGACCAACAACTTTTGAAAGATAGTGGTTTGAAAACCAAAGGTCAAAGATTTAGCTCCATAAATAATCCCCCAAAGTCTTATTCAAGCAAACCAACAGGACTGTTATTTGTTATACTGGGAGATTCATTGACGACATATTATATTAATCTAGATAGTGCCCTAAACTTTATTTTATTTTGAGTGGGGGACTTATTTTGCACTTTATAAATACGTAATATATTAAACTATGATTTACAAGTTAACTTCAACTAGGACAGTACGCCTTATATTTCACAGCCAATCTCAAATTCTAGATATTTTCTGATTGGATAGTAGGGA
The DNA here is from genome assembly GCA_902155825.1 of Timema genevievae. Lineage (NCBI taxonomy): Eukaryota > Metazoa > Arthropoda > Insecta > Phasmatodea > Timematidae > Timema > Timema genevievae. Next base: position 176,375 of record CABFWO010000266.1, on the reverse strand, counting down.
AAACACTGGCATGTTGAGTGAAAATCGTAATCAACACAATCTGGAGCTTAATCAAGGGTCCTGATATAATTATGGTCTAATGCTATAGCCATTTGGCCCTATATTTGTGCTCAAACGCTTTAAATATTTGACCCTAGAGTAATCGCTCTAACAATTTATTTGACCCTAGACTTGTGCTCTAACCCTCAAACCATTTGGCTCCAGACTTCTGCTCAAACGCTCTAATTATTTGACGTTATACTCGTGGTCAAACGATCTAACCACTTGGCCCTATACTTGAACTCATAGCTCTAAATATTTGGCCTCGGACTTGTGATCAAATGCTAAAACCATTTGATCCTAGACTTGAGCTCAAAGCTCTAAACATTTAACCCCGAACTTGTGTTCAAACGTTCAAACCACTTGGCTCTAGACTTGTGCTTAAACGCTCAAACCACTTGGTTCTAGACTTGTGCTTGAACGCTTAAACCACTTGGCTCTAGACTTGTGCTTAAACGCTCTAACCATTTGGCTCTGGACTTTCGCTCAAACTGACTATTTAGCTAACCCGCTTCGGTGGCCACATGATATAAGGCGGCATTATTGACATAGACTAGACTGCCCGAGAAAGGGTTATCGTGGCTCGAATCCTGGTCGAGTGTACTAAAGGTGACTTTCCTAAATGGTTTATCACTCTCCTTCCAAGCAAATGCGGGATTACCTCTAAAATGCTTCCGTTCTCATCCCTACCCCAAAATTATAATTATTATATGTACAAATAACCTGAAAAGTTAGTAAGACACATTGATAAACATTATATATATATATAGCTACTGGGTACGTACTAGTCCATAGTTTTTCACGTGGTACTATAACGGATGGATTTTTAATGATATGGAGCTCACAAGACGTGAGGTATCGGTGAAAATACCCTTCCTTTTGTTTAATGACAGAAACCTTATTTTAAAATAAGAGCTTTATTTACGTGCTCTATGGCGTTATGAACTAGAGAGTTAATTGCCGTACTTTAAAAAGAACGCCACCTTTCTCTATTTTGAGATAGTTATATCCAGTCAACCACTTTACAATCTATCTCTTTCTGGTCCATTCTAATGTTATCCTCCCATTTGCGTCTAGATACACCCAATGCTCTCTTCTCATTGGTTTTGTCAGTCAGTACCTGAGCATGGTTACAGATCCTTCCATTCGTACTGCATGTCCTGCCCACCTTAATCTAGGAGACTTAATTATTCTAACAATTTCTTGTGATGAGTACAGGGTATGTAAATCTTCATTATGTAACCTCATCCCCTCCCCAATATCTTACTCCCTTTTTGAACCATATCAATATCTTCCTAAGTACCTTGTTTTCAAACACCCGAAGTATTTTTCTTCCTATAAATATGAGCTCTATATATATCTTGAATACAATGTAACATGAGTCGTTATTACATTCAGGAAATAGCTATCAGGTCTGACTAGGCCGCAAAGTTTAAACGGGCCATCAGTTAGGACAGCAAAAGATGTAAGGGGAAAGGGGCAAACCAAAAGTTGCAGCAGTTTGAAAACCCGCGGCAACAACTTTATTCTCGTTCTCTCTCTTTCTCAGTAGGACTTTCTTACTCTGTAGTGAGGTGAAGAAGACCTTCTAAATGGTCCAGACGACGTTTACTGCCGTTGGAATCACTCTTAGGAGTAACGGCGAGACTAGTAGGAGGAAAAACAACGAGCCCAGGGACATACACGAGCTGCCTGACCTTATAAACCAATTATTTGACGTGGACACTGATAAGACTGCAGTCTTTTCGTGAGTCTTTCCAGTAATCTCTGGCTTAAAAAAAAAGTATCTTATATATTTCTTTGAAAAAAAATTAAAAATATTTGTAGGCCTGATACTTTTCATTAAAAAATTACATCAAAAAGTAAATCTTTATGCAAAATAAAACTGCATTGTAACGATGTTTGTTGTTATTCTCATTGTGGGCAGATTTCTATTATACGTTCTTAAAAAATAAATGATGGGCACACAATCGTTCAAATAGGCCTATAATATTGGACATATCAACAGCTATAAAAAGCTAATTGATCTACTTTCACGTATTCATACGTAAAGTCGTGTGATCTGCAGCTGTCACGTTTGATAGATATTATGAATATCTATAAATTAACACTAAGATAATAATAAAAGTTTATCCATGATGGCCACAAAAAAATCTTTATGTTTTCTAAATGGTGCTGCAAATGTCCATTCGTATAAAATTCAAAATATACTATCTCATTATGTCTATTATACTAGGTAAAAATATGTTCAATAATCGTTTATTGGTAAATTACCATTAAATGATACATTAAAAAAACACGCAAATATTCATATTTATTATCAAAGTACTCCCTAAATACCCATTTTGAACAAATTTGGCAGATCAAATTAAAAAAAAAGTCATCATTTAACTACTGCTAAATTAATTTTTATATGAAAAACAAACATATAGTGGGCGATAAACATATGGATATAAAATAAATATGACCAAGCCAATATCGGTGCACACCACATTTTACTACCTGTCCGGAATATCCGCACATTTAAGCTAACGAGATATGGAGGAGGAGGAACTTTTTATTTTTGAGGAAACCAACCCGAATTTGTGTGAAGTTAAAATGGGGAAATATATGGAGAAAAACATCTCATGAATCCCGGCCGAGATTCAAAACCTAATCTCACCAGCAGATGAGATGAGACGAGACGAGACTGACAACTTTGTCTGCGCACTTCAAATGTTAGTTTACTGTAAATCGTAAAAATAATTAAGGTGGGAGTGTAGGGGACACTAGGAAAACTCCATATTTTTAGAGTTTTTATGGCAAAACATTTTTTCTGGTCAAAATAAATCAAATATTGCTCCAATAGAAACGTGGAGAATAATTTACTTCACATTGTGACATAAGCAATTGTTAAATATCTGTCAGGATCATAGTGGTATTAAACGAGACACATTTCAAATGAAGAGAAAAAGTGATTAAATTCCAAAACACATTTAACAGATATTTAAGAAATATTGAAATCACCAGGTGAAGAAAATTAAACTTTATGTTTGCACTGAAGAAATGGTTGATTTCTTTAAACAAAGAAAAAAAGTTTTGCTATAAAAACATCAAGAACATTTTATTCCATTCCCTTACTTAGTGACAACAAAAACAATAAATTTATCTTTAGATTACCTACTTCTATGGTCTCATGATCTAACGCGTAAATCTTATCTTGTACTGGATGTATGCTAATGAGAAGAAATCTGGGTTTTAATAGTGTGAGAATGATTTTTACAAAATGATTTTACACTTTTCTTCCACTCAAATGCAGCTACAATTCCTGTAACATTCTACCTTTCATTCACATCCCTATTTAATTAGCGTAATTAAATAATGCGTATAGTCCGGAATGTATTATTAGACGAGTTGAAAACAAAAAAATACACTTGTCATACTTTAATGTATTCATTATGAAATCTAATGAAGGTGTATTCAATTTTTAATCTGAAACCTTCTATCTTAAATGTTTTGAACTTGATTTATCTAATAAAAAACATAATATACGTGGATTAATTAATTAATGTGTACATATTTAGAATAATACTTAAGGCATGTTTGTAATGAAGTTTTGTCTTTGAAATGGGTAAAAAACTATCGCAAAAATAAAACAAACTTTATTAGGGCACTCCACAGACCAAGGTAACGTATTGTTTTCTAGTTCGCAAGGTCTAAAAAAAAAATCTCAGAATAGCGATGAAATCACAGTTTTCTATAGGTTTAGTTGTGAAACTTCAGTCAATGTTCAGCCATCAACGGTACTTAGTTCGACAACATTTGTACGATTCTCTTTCTCCTCTACAAATTAGAGTGAAACTCATTTCTGGCTAGCTCACTGATGGAACCTTTTGTCACATACACTGTAGTAACATCAAAGTTCTAAAAGGTCAGCTGGTTATATTTAATTCAATATGACTGTAACTCAACAGTTTTGTTAAATCATATTATTAATTTTATTCACATGGTGACATTAACAGTTATTGAATATCTCTCAAAGTTATCCTGGTATTTAATGACTTTTTTTCTCTTCATTTAAAAGTTTGTCATCTATGCTCGTGACGGATATTCAACAAGTGTTGATATCACTATGTGAATAAAATTAAAATGTTTTCTACTGAAATAAATTTGATTTATTTGGCTTAACAAAATATTATGGTATAAAACATGCAAAAAATACTGACCTTTAAACGTGTCCCCTACACTGCGACCTTAAAACTCACCGAATATACCGCGAATTCACTAACATGGGAAATTCTATATTGTGTTGCCATGACGTCACAGGTAGGTAATTTCCTTAAAATTAAAAAAAGGTAGGACGAAAATCTTAACCTTCACCATTAGCCTGTGAGAATTGAGTCATAGACCACTTTACCAAGGAGGGCATGGTAAAGGGGGTCGAGTATATTTACAACTAGTTCAAATGTTAGCTAAAATAACACACTTTTTGATGTCTTTAAAATTCATTTTAGTTTGTTTGAGGGGTTTAAAAATTACAATAATACTATATTTAATTTGGTTCGGCTAGGTTTGTTAAAGATCTGTGTGCACTACGTTTTACTAGCCGTCCAGTCCATCCACATATTTACATAACGGCTAAGGATGAAGAAGGTTGATCTTAGAGGAAGTGTATCCAAATTTGCTCAAAGAGAGGGTGGAAAGACATTTTAAATACCAGTCAATATTCAAGCCCCTATCTCTCCGTCACTGGAAAACCAGAGAACGGACCAAATTGACCCAACTCTCACCATGCCGGTGCAAGTTAGACCCTTCTTTCTCCGAGGTTTCGCTCCAGTCAACGTAATGTATCGACTGGAGACGATGGAGCCTGCCACAATAAAGCCGCCTGGGGAGCAATGATGCAGCGGGCATTCGCTTGAACGAAAAAAAATAAATCTCAGAACGCATCGGACACTACTAGCAAGAGAACTTGGGACGATGTCTCAGCAAGCAGCTTCTTCGAGGAATAATAGGGAGGGGGTTCACTTTGCGATCAATTACAAACAGTCGTTTGTTGACTTCCTTTGGATCAAATTTTAGAGAAAATATACAAGACACTGTTGTCTATTTTTGAAGAATCTTAAATCGGATGACAGTAGTATAGAGTATTTGTGTAAAATAAAATTGAGACCCAGACAGGAACATAATAGAAGGGCCAACGTGTTAAGTTGGAAGGCCAGGATTCAAATACCTGTTCGATTGTCATTTTTATATACTCACACAAAACTCAAATCTCTTTACCTTCGCTAGTGTCATAGTCTTATTTTCCTATTTTGGAAAATTTAAAGGTCAAATATTATGGAATAGTAGAGCTTTGGACTTGCAATTGATATTCAAACATTTGCACAGTTTCAAATCAACTTTTTTGATATAATTTCAAATTTTCATAAATGTTAATTTTCTTTAAATTATATACACCTTTTATAAGTGCCTCTGAGGGTATATAACGCATTTGTGGACACGATATTTAAAGCGTTAGACTCACACAAGTTCACCGCGGACGGGGAGGTCAGGATTCGAATGAATGATGGGTGAAACGGAAATGGTTTACTGCATGTGATGATTTATTGCTATGCCCATCGGTGTGGGTTCGATCTAATTGATTTGGTTCCAATCCCTTGGCAAACCAGACGTTCTCTTTCCAATACCATCCATCACCAGTTTATTCAACTTTAAATAATGAGTGCGAACATGATAATATGTAGCAACTCTGCCAAAAAAAAAAGAAGTATTACTCGCCCTGCAAACGCGAATGTAATCATATATTATTTTGGCAGTTCGCCGACACCGAGTCGTCTGGCACGGTTAGGAGGGTGATGGTTGGGGGTGAAGGAAGGGGGGGAGATTTTTGACTTTGTCAGAAATAGGAAAAGTTTTCATCGCCTCTATCAGGAGAAAATTTCGCTTCTACTAGGTGAAGGGTGATGGATCGACTCAGGATTCACGGACCATCTAATCTTTCGCTCTCGTTTTAGATCATGAATCATCCGCTGTATCATTCCATAATATGATGTTGCTTTTGATTCGAGTGTTAAGTCTTCACCATGCAAGTTTTTTTTTTCTTCCTCTTTCTCCCCATCAATGTGTCCTGGGTTCAATACTATCACGAGGTCAAAATATTGATTTAAGGGTGACGTTGGGAAAAAAAAGGCTACAAAAAACAACTCTTTGGAGAAGCAGAAAATCAACCTGGCCGAGTTAAAAAATTAAGGTATGTGAAGTTTGCATCCCTACTTTGTGCACAAATTCTGAATTTATTTCAATATTTAGGGACAAATTTGAACCACAATAATACAAATTTATAAATTGCACAACCTAACCCAGCCAGTAGAACGTATACCTAACTATTTAAAGATTCCTTGCTATATTTCCGAAAAGGGTCAAAATTGTGTCTTTATAAACTTAGTTTGGTTTCTTTTCGCTAAAAATTCTATCAAATACCATAAATTCTGGTGGTTGTGTTTTTCCAAGATTTGATTATATTGTATTGATAGTAACCATAGTTAAAATGTAACTTACATATTAATTTTGAATTTGAATAGATATATGAATATTATAAAAATATTAATAAAATTAGTTAACATAAATTGTATTTATTTTAATTGTAGTCTATAATAAATGTACACTTCGTCTAATCTGAAAATTAGCAGCATTACCTCTACACAGAAGCCTGCATCTTTGTCTAGCGGTCAGCATTCCTGGATACTTATCTAGAAGTCCCGGGTTCAATTCCCAATGGTAGTATAGGTATTATTCCTTAAGGAGATTTGTTCGTATAGTCACCACTGTCTGGTTAATTAGCCTTAAGCTAGGTTTAAGACTTCTACTCACACACTAAAATTATCATAATTATTAGTCTGATTAGTCGTTGATGGGTGTATAAGGGTTTGAATCTCGGATGGTTATACTAAGGAAATTGTTTACCCTAAATAACATACTTCCTCCGAATTCTACTTCCCTCATTTCTACTCAGTTAGTGTAATTAAACGCAAAGCTAGTCTGAGTAGTAAGCTGCGGAGTAAAAATAATTGCACATGTTCTTAAAGGAGAATTATATCATCAGTTAGCACACGAATGACTAGCGTACTGACCGGAATTTTTAATAGTTAAAAATATGGGTATTAAAGTATGTCCGTAATTATTTGATTTTAATTATAGCTATAAATCGCCATTCATGATCAATTCAGCCATTTATTGGACCTGTAATTAACTTCCTTGTCCACTCAGCCACGTGGACGGTCAATTAAAGAGTTTATTTAGTTGAGTAGCGTTTAAAATATTTTTACTACACAGTACTTTCTTGTATATATTTAAGTCAATTCTAATATCCCATACAACATATGTATTGAAAATAAGATTATAATTATTATTTTAATATTATATCTCAGTACAAATAAGTAATCATGTATTCTCGCCTCATTGTTTGCTGAGTGGCTTAAATAATAATAATAATAATAATAATAATAATAATAATAATAATAATAATAATAATAATAATAACAAAATAATAATAAATACTTGGCACTTGACTACCGATGTGGAGGGGTTATTGAGTTGGTGTTTCAATTCTGGCTGGGTGCACTTAATCTGGTTTCTTATGTGTGATTTTTCATGTAATTTTACCACCCTCTCTCTATTTATGCCAATGTGAGTGCATTTCCACTAAGCTACCTTCTCCTTGAATTAGGTCACCGTGGCTGAGTGGTCTAAGGTGCTACCATCGTGCTAGACTGACCTGCTAATGACGGGGAGATAAGGGCTCAAATCTCGGTCGGGTCTAGTGAGAGTGGTTTTTCAAAACGGTTTCCCACTCTCCCTCCAAGCTAATGCAGCTAGATTACCTCTAAAAAGTTTCCTTACTTATCCATACCTCATAAGAGTAAAATTATTATATATGCGTATAAACTGAACAGGTAGTAAGACGCGATAAAAAGAAGGTGGGTTAAAATTACCACTGAAACAAGTACAAATATATTCTTCATTAAACCTTTATGATCTTCCAATATATTACAATATTTTCATATTTTTTTCACCACGTCTAATTACCTGTCCATGCTATATGCCTTTTATTTAGAGTTACGAGGTAGAGATTTGGAATATATAGTTTACAGTAAATGTGTCCTTGTTTGCTTGGAAGAAGAGTGCAGGGCAAACCATTTAGGAAATACCACCCTTAGTATTTTCAACTATAATTCGAACCTCGACACATCCATCAAACGAGTTTGATGTTAAGTCTGCGTGCCCTCTGATGCGGATTTGAAATTAATAAGATTATAGTAAAAAATTGTTTCATCATAATAATTAAAATATATCCTATTTTATTAGTGTGTGCATCTTGGCATTCCGGATACACGCCCAGGATAGGCCTAGGGATGTGATAAAAGTATCGATACTTTACTAATATCGATATTTTCCTTTCGATACTAGTATATTTTTTACTCGATACTTTTTTCCGTTACTTTTACTGATATTAGTACTCACACTCCGATATCGGATCGGCATCGAAAGAAACAAATTTTTTGTTATGTTCACTAATTCTGGGATTAAATGTTTACTATGGTTAAAGAAGGGTACAAAATATATTGGAAAAATATATTACTAATCATATGTAGCTATTAAATAACTTTCAATCAGTTACATTTTTATAGACATTTTGAAAGCTGGTATGGTAAAACCTTTTATAATATCCATTATACAATACTCTCTATCATACCTTCCTAGTTCCAACACATAACATAGATGCTATAGACCTAGATATACTATAATATGGTTACATCATTATAATTTTTATTGTTTAAATAAATATGAAAATACAATTATTATTATTATTATTATTATTATTATTATTATTATTATGCAAAAATTGAAATTATTACTTGATAAAAACAAAAATTTTCCAAATTAAAATTTTGATACCGATTCTTACTGTTATCAATACTTTTAAATACTAGTACGGTATCAATGTTTCTCTTCCGATACTTTAAATGAGTACAGTATCGATACTTTTCTTTCGATACCACATCCCTAGATAGGCCACCGTATTAACAAATACATCTCTTTGGTCCCAGAACAATTCACTCGTCATTTCCCAGATAATAAATAACCCAATGAAAATCTGTGACAGCAATTGTTTTTATTAGACTCATCCATCTCTCGCTACACAAAGTCCTTCTGCCACTTAGTCTCCCCCACCTCCTCATAACCCCCTTCTCCACATATTAGAGTTAGGACGTGTGCGATGAAGTGGTTGCGATAGCGGGACAATATGGTCCCGCAATTAATGAAGATATTTAGGAACAATGAAGCGCGCGCAACCAGTTATCCAGTTCTCGGTGCCCAGGGGTATCCAAGAGAATATTTGGGCTAAAATTGGATGCTCATCGTGATGGATAAACCTACATTTATCTCGACTCTTATTACTGTACAACCCGTGCCTGAGTGAATAGGGTAAACGACCACATAGCTAGCTAAACTTACTTCCATTTAGGATTATCCCTTATAACTAGTCCCTTAAAATATATTTGCCTATGGTTTTATTTATTTTAATCATTCAAATCCCTGGCCTTAGGATTTGTTGAATAATCGTACTATCCTAGGTTGACGTATTTTGACCTTCTTTGGTGGCCACATGGTCTAAAGCGTTGCTCTCGTATTGGGGAGATCGAGGTTTGAATCATTATCGGTCGGTTTTAATGAGTTTTTTCCAAAATGATTTTCCACCCTACCTCCAATAAAATTAGGTTACATTTCCTCTAAATATAGCCTTCCTAATCCCTAAAACCATTAGCGTATTTAGTACATAGTATGGGTAGTAAGGCGTGGTGTTAAAAAACTGACTATGATCTACATCGGTAGGCGTATGGACCAAACGCCAAACTGTTTTAGTCTGGTTTGTCAGTGACGGGGAGGCTTGAGTTTGAATTCCGGTCTGGTTTACTTAGGATGATTTTTTTTACCCTTTGTGGTTTCACACTCTCCCCGTATGAAAATGCTTATACACTTCTTATGCATTCTACCTTTATTATCCTTACAACATTAATGTAATTAAATGCAAGGTACCCAAACGAATGGAAAAAAAACACCTTAGTTTGTATATAGAAACTTCAAGCTAAATATCTGTTATAAAATAAATAAAAATACAACCTTTAGTGAGTCGTACTTGAAAAAGTATGAGGCTATGAACCCACCGGTTCATAAAAACAGTATAGAACAAAAAGTTTTTGTTTATTCATCCCCTTTTTCCAATATATTCTTAAAGTCTCGTCGCATACGTCATGTTATGTGAAAATAATAAACCTTTAAAGCATAATACCATAATAGATTTTGTCATGCTCAACCTTGAGATATGGTTGCTTATTTTATGTAAAAACATTTGTTTATGTTTTATGCGCATGCGCATCCCTTCAGTCTATCACGCAGGTACCCCTTTATCTCAATTAGAAATCACATTCTAAAAAGTGTTTAGCTGTTTTTGCTTGCGGTTTTTTGTTCGATATGGAATTGTGTGCTGCATTATATTGGTTGAAATAAAACTACCTTGAATGGACTCTGTTGTAAGTATGTAGAATTTATATTTTAGTATTAAAGAAAGACAGAAAGTTATTAAAAAAATAGATTACCGAAAATTGTTTAAAATACAAGTGACATTTTCAGCTTTGAGTTTATCACAAATATGATTTGAAAGTAGAAAAAGGTATCAAGTAAAAACGTGTTTAGTTAACATAAAACAGAAAACAGAAATCAGAAATCAAAAAAGCGTTTTTTTTGTGATGCCGTCTGTTTGTCTGTCTGTATCTCGGACTAGAACCCTAACCATTTTACCAATATGGAAAAACTTGATATCTAAAGATTTCATAAGGTCCCCTAAAGGGTTTTTGGAATTAGATATCTAACCCTAAATTAAGGGTAGTTTACTGAATGGCAAAAAGAGATAACATTGATCCTCTCTAAATTTGTTCAGACGGTTTTTATTAAATTTTGTATCTAAGCATTGTTTAACAATACAAACACAATCGCAATTCACATTTCTTACATAATTTGTACCCTGAAGAAAGTATTTTGTCCCCCCAAACCTCAAATTTCATCCAAAGTGTTTTGGTAGAACCTTCCTTAACCACTCCAGTGGTCACAATTTCTAAGACAGAGTCATTTAACTGGTATATCATATCACACCGATGTGACGCAAATAATCAGCAGGTGTTCCACAGACGTTTGAGGGACAGTAAAAAAAAAGTGAGGAAAAAATTTGACAAAATTACATCTATTGAAATTCATAATCAACACCATTTTTTTAAAGAATGAAGAGAATTTTAACAAATGAACATTGAAACACAATCTTAATATGCATTTTTTGATGATAAAATATCTCATTACAAAAACTAACGGTGTGCCTTGAAGATTATAGAGCTTATTCAGTGTGCTGTTTTTTGAAAAATGTTCAAAGTCACTGGTTCAAGACGTCAAGTTTGCAACAGCCTAAATTGCTGGTAGCGGATGAGGTTTGAATACCGGCCTCCGAGTGTACTGAGGGTTTATAAATCTACATCCACACAAATGTGAGTACAATTATTCTGCATTATTCTCACCTCATTCTTACCCCCACTATAATAAATTCCAGGAGGGTAGTGGGAAACCAGGAAAAAAATATCCAGCCCTTTCAACGTTAATTCAGGTGCAATTACCCCTCCTTTATTCTTAGCACCTGTTCAGGCTATACACATATTTACTCATAACGTTAATGATTTAGGGATGAAGAAGGCTGAATTTAGAGGGACTGTACCCCCATTTGCCTAAAGGTGTAGTGGAAAATTATTTTGGAAAATCATATTCAGTAGACCCGACCAGGATTCGAACTTCTATCTCCCTGATATCGGAAGTTTAGTCTAACACGAGAGTGACGTCTCAGACCATGGGGTCACTGAAGCATGGACTGTGGTGTTAATCGTATTAGTAAAAATCCTATTAATACTTTTACCCTATCTTTGTTTAACCGAAAACTTAAATAATAGCTCTATCTAGTTATAATAATTTTATACCGTTAAAATTTGAACCATGGTACGAATTAGCGGAATTAAATTAACTTTACAACTAAATAAAGATGAAAATAAATCAAAATCTACTTTTTAAATATCCACCCAGAGATCCTTTATACTTACAGGGTGGCTACAAAACTAATATTATAGAATCCCTGACTTTTCCAAGGTTTTCGTATTTTGCTGCCTTTTTATTTTTATCTTGATATATTTTATATTTAAATAATGTTTAGCAGCTACTACACATAAATATAATAAGTTCCTTTTCCAGTATTAAATGGTTTAAATATTATTGGTGGCACATCAAATAGTGTGATACAAAAGAACTAGCACTGTACATTTATAAATCATACACCCCATCCACGGTAGGAGCGTGCGGAACATATATCAAGGGTTACCAAGTCTACTCTTATGTATCCATTCGACAAACCATATAACTTTTTATTTTGAAACCAATATTTCATATGACTTTATTTCTAAGTCATAGATAAACCATTTTTATTTTGGTCGCCAGGTATAAGAAGATCCAAGTTTGAATATGATATTTTATAATTTATTACTTTATGTACTATAATATCTCTTGTTTCCACTACCATGAAACGAAAAACATATTTTTTTGTTCTTTAATTATCATTTTATACGAGTATAAACTTATCTTTATGGAGGTATTATTAAAACAGTTTAACACTTTTGATTGATAACATATTTTTTCTAAGAAAATAATTATTATTTCCATAGGCAAAAAATAGTGACTTTAAACCAATTTTTGCAATAAAAATCTTCTGCTATCTACCAGTTTCCAACACTCCTTCGTTAGATTGACTTTAGATAGAGTGCAAAATATAAGCAATACGTTTTGTTAATGTGAGAAAAACTAAATCTCTCACTTTGGTTTTAGTATTATATTTGAAAGAAGGTACAGGAAAGGTGTAAAGAAACATATTAAAGTAACGAACACAATATGTCTCTTACAATGAAAAGAAGAACACAGTTTACACTTTACATTTCTGCTATTGGACAAAGAGGTAATGGCTGCCTCTTGAAGAAAGTCCATCACTACCCCCCAATCCCTCGTCATAAGTTTCATTCTACTGGAACTCGAAAAGAGGTTTTTCTTACAGAGAAATATTATATATATATTTATAATATATATATAAAATATATCTATAATATATATATAAAATATATCTATAATATATATATAAAATATATCTATAATATATATATAAAATATATCTATAATATATATATAAAATATATCTATAATATATATATAAAATATATCTATAATATATATATAAAATATATATATTCATAATATATATAAAATATATCTATAATATATATATAAAATATATATATTCATAATATATATAAAATATATATATTTATAATATATATATAAAATATATATATTTATAATATATATATAAAATATATATATTTATAATATATATATTTTATAATATATATAAAATATATATATTTATAATATATATATATAATATATATAATATTAATCTATAAGGAAAACCTCTTTTCGAGCAATGTTGTATATATTTATTGATATTTATATAATATGTATATAATATTTCTCTGTTAGAAAAACTTCTTTTCGAGTTCCAATAGAATGAAACTTAGGTCGGGGAATTGGGTGGTAGTGATGGACTTTTTTCATGAGGCAGCCATTACCTTTTTGTCCAATGTCAGGAATGTAAAGTGTGAACTGTGTTCTTCTTTTCATTGTAAGATACATATTGTGTTCGTTACTTTTATATGTTTCTATCCACCTTTACTGTACCTTCTTTCAAATATAATACTAAAACCAAAGTGAGATATTTAATTTTTCTCACATTAACAAAACGTATTGCTTATATTTTGCCCTCTATATAAAGTCCATCTAATGAAGGAGTGGTGGCAAATGACTGATAGCAGAAGATTTTTATTGCAAAAATTTGTTGAAAGTAACTATATATATAAAGGTGTTTTCGTGATGATAATTCAAACTTTGAGGGAGAATGTAGGGGGACAATATAAGCAAAATGATAGAGGGTATAGTGGCCCGGAAATGTTTCACTCAAAAGTTATAGGTGAAAAACGTGGGGAAGTGGAATGGAGCCACCCTGTATAAGACTGGTGGTGTGGCCAGCGCGTTCACCAAATATCACCCCGATTGGTTACTATCCTGTGGGGTCATCTTAAAAGTCTTGTCTACGATACACCGCTACTTGATGAAGACCTGCTGGCACAAATCCTTGCTGGTTGTGATGTCATCAGAGCGTCGCCAGGGATCTTAGAGCGAATGTGACAGAACCTCCTGTGACCGTGTCATGCCTGCATCGATTATCCCTAAAAGTTTGAATTATCTCCACGAAAAAACCCTATATATATATATATATATACACATACACACACACATTCAATTTTGTTTTAGTATTTAGGGGTCAAATGAATGAGTTTTGTTTAGCCACGTTTTTATATTCCCTTATTTTTAATTAATTTCCCTGTTTTCCTTGGCCCCAAAACATTTCCCGACATTTCCTGATATCCCCCGGTATACCTTGCTTGAAGCTACCATGACATAACTCAGTATACCAGGCGTAATATCAACTGAACTAAGATATCGGGTTTACAAAAAATAGTGCAGTTAACTGAGTGACCCGCTGATTGGATGAGGAGAAGCCGACGACGCGTCTATTTATATTAAGAGCGTTAACGAGCTAACCTCAACTGGCAACACATCCACTATCATTACCTTCAAAGTTCTAGACCGGGAGATAGTCCACCTCTCCATTAAAATCGATTAAAGAGAATGTCTAGGTAGCTGAGATATTTCCGATAAGATGTTGTACTTGAATATTGACTAAGACTTTAAACAATACTCGAGTTTGGTGTTTACTTGAATGAACTAAAAACTATTTTATATTAACCTTTGAATATTTACACTTATAAACAAAGCTTAAAATTTGAAATTTTACATCCTGAAAATTCCAAAAGCCCACATATTTTGGTTGATCATTAGGACCTAAATGCCTTGGAAAATAAAAGTGACTGGCATAGGAGCGTAGAAGGGATATTTGCAAATATAGAGTGTACACGCATTTAAATGGAAAGAGAGTAGTAAAGTGTTCAGGAGAAGTTATTCCTTAGTACACCTGGCTAATATTCAAGCCCAAACCTTCCTGTCACCCGTAGACCAGACTAGATGAGACTGACGCCTTTTTTCGCGTACCTACTGTTGCGGGTAAACAACACTCTACGATAACCCTTTAGAGGAAACCCGATTAGGTGGTCACTTGCTCTAAATCACCACTCACGTAATATACTGGATTGCCGATGACTGAGAGATGGGTTCGAATCCCGGTCGAGTGTACTGAGAGTGGTTTTTTAACCAGATGGCTTACAACTCTTCCTCCAATCCAAAAATGTATTAAATTAATTTCATGCAACGGTGGTTACGTGTATATAGGCGTCTATCTCCTCTGGCCATTGATTAAAGTTTTAAGTATAGGCCTACATATAATTAGGAGGTTAAATCCTTGTACACAGATATTCACAAATTTTTAGCCATCCCTATTTTATACAACCCTTTTAAAACGTATGACAGCAACGTATAATATTTTAAATTTCCTTTGTGCATATCTCACATATTATCTACATAGAAAGAACGCCATTGTTACGATCAGCTTTACAATCATAGCCCAAAGGCAATCAATGTGATGTATTAAATAAAACTGTCCATGCATGGGCGTTTTAAAAACTTTATGAAGTTTTTTATTTCAGAAAAATTATTTGGTTGAACCTCACGTTACAGAATTACTAGAGCAATATGATTTAAGTACATTTACTATAGGAATACATGGTTTCATAAAGAGTTTGACCTAAAATGAGTATCATCATACTGTTTTTAGTGAGTAACATAACGTTCAAAACATATAATCTATTAAATATAAGCATAAGACTTAAAAACTAACAGCACCAAAACCAGTATGTTTGGTATAGTAGAATTATGGTGGTAGGATACAAACAAATATTTTGATTTCAATATTAATAACATTTTAATATATGATTAATACTAGTTTACTAGTACTAGTATGATACTGGCTATCCAAAATTACGATTGAAGATCACATATTTTGAAGTTTATGTCTGATACGGCCCTTTCTATCAAAATCCTACTATACTTATAACTCTACACTGACGCCTAGATATTTAATAATTGGATAGGACAAATCCATTGATTTAAAAAATGAAAATTGGAATTGGAATTGGACCATCATCGCTAAAAATAAGGTCAAATACTCAAACTGCTTCAATTATATTATTGATATTTAAATTAATCTCATTAGCTTCTTTTAAAAGTTCGATTTCTAGGTTCATCCTTATTATAAAGTTAAAAAACATATACGAAGTGAGTTTTGTTTTACTACAATTGCTGAGCTTTTTATTCCAAGATCACTTGCATCAAAACCATTTTACATAGCTTTCTCCTTAATTATTCTTCCAAATAAACCATTATATAAGCGGCATCGGTTGACACGTAAACTAAATGTCAAGCTCATCTAGTCTGGTTTCCTGGGTATAGGGAGGTCGAGGTTCCAATCCCAGGACTGCAATTTTTCTTCGATTGCTACCCACTACCCCTCCACGCAAATGCGAGTATATTTTCTATAAATTATATCTTTCTCATCTCTACTTCATTAATGTACATATATCGATAGCCCGGACGGATGCACCAAAATTAAATATTTTGAAAAAATAAAACAGCTACTTTGAGAAGAAGGTTCATAGATCATGTCATTTTAACGAATAGGGAGATTAGCAAATCATTAAGTTGAAAACTTTAAATACTTGTTTTTATAAACGGGTCTAAACTCTTTTAAGGTACAAAACTAAGTCAATATTTCATAAATCCTTAATTGAAAGCTATAAGAGTTGCAAGATCTAGTTTCCCCTATTCAGAATTTGGTCATGTGATCTCCAGATGTGACGTTTGATCAATATGATCAATACCTGAATAATAATAATAATAATAATAATAATAATAATAATAATAATAATAATAATAATATCAATGTAGACCATGATAAATCTGTTAGTATTTTCCTAAATACTTTTTATTTTAAAATTATTGGACTGTAGTCATATTTGTGTTTTCCTCTTAAAATTGGAATAAAAGTGGCCAAAAAGTTTTTTTATTCAATCTGGAAGTATCTCTAAAAATACGGTATTGTTTTTATAAGATTTAAAGTGGCCATTTAAACGCCAGAGGTTCATTTTCAAAATTTCTTTATATCCGCTATTTAAAATAAAATAAGGAATATTGACAAAGCATATATTTAAAAAAAATAGTAAATATTTCAATTCAATTAACATTTATTTAGGATTTAAAAGAAAATTCCATATTAATTGATTTCATACTATTTTTTTAGCACCGGATTTCACTAACCATTCGGGGTATACGTTATTGTACTAATTATGTTATTGAGCTATGGGTGAGGAAGGTTGAATTTATAGGAAGTGTACCTGTACTTGTGTAGAGAGAGAGAGTGGTAAAACATTTAGGAAAACTAATCTCAGTACACCAGACTGGGATCGAACCACAATCTCCCCGTTATCGTCAGTTGAGTCTATTATGAGAGTAGCAACTTAGACCATACAACCACCGAATCTGTTGATTCCATATTACAATCCCGAAGTAGGTACCTAAAGTTATTATATCCAGGCATTGCAGTTGAATATTTAAAAAAAAATACACATAACAGATTATTTTCTCTTTAAAATATTTAAATATTTGTTTGAAACATTCTTTAAAGTACCCAGTATTTAATTTTAATGTTCGCTACACTTATTTGAGGTGTAGCGAAAAATAAAATAATAATAATAATCTTGTTAATGTATTATTATTTTAAGAACATAGATGATAAATTTCAACGCCATTTTATAAACAGTATCTTAACATACTAATGTGCATTGTCGATTTAAAAAAAATTAAGCTTAAAATATTTTTTAATAAAAATAGATGTGAAAATGTAACCCACTGAATGAAACGAGCCCAAATAACGAGGAAAATGTCTTAAGTTTGATTAAATTGTAAAAATCACTGGATCTATGGGCACGTTGCTAAGTCCTGGTCTGATTTATCGCTAACGGGGAGTTTGGGTTCGCATACCGGATGAGTGTAATTTAGATGGTTTTTTCCTCTCTCTTCCCCCAAACAATGTGGGTAAATTTCTGATCGCAATCCCATTAATGTAACTATTCAGATATCCCGGTAGTGGTACACTGAAATTTTACAATTCAAATAAGTAAAATAGTGCATACATAAGGTCTTCTCTCGAACTTATATAACTTGTTCCTTATTTTGTTATTTAGTTATGGTTCTTTAAGAAACAGACTGTGCTCTTCTCTATAATTATCGTCCACATTGTGCAGTACAGTACGTGGTCCGGCAATCTTGAATTGACTCCATAACTCGTCTTTGTCTACAATGGAATCTTTTCCCTACCATGAATATATAATATTCATAAAATAAATAACGAACGTATCTATTAAAGTTGTTTGTACCCTAAAGGTTGTTGTTTTAATAAAGTCATGAATATACGTCAGGGATTAAAAAGAGAGATTAAGAAGTATAGAAATAATTTAGCTAACGTAAAAGCGGTATTAGTTTTTTTTAAGTTGCACTACTGGTCACGAGGTATAGGAGGTTTTTTTAATTGCATCGCACGAGGTCGCCATTTAATTGGAGGTCAGGGTTAGAATAACGGTCAGGTGCATTTATGTTAGAATTAACTCCCTCATAGCGTGTCTTAGTATTAGATATTTAGATTAAGTGTACCCGCATTTGCAAAAAGGTAGAGTGGGGAAACACTTAGGAAAAGCCACCCACAGAACACCGAAACGGGATTCGAACCCCAATATTACAATCACCGGAAATATAGTCCAACATAATAGTGACACGTTAGACCACACGATTATCGATGCGGGTATCTGTTTGTTCCAAATATTTTCATTCATCATTATGGTTCACTAATCTTCTTTTCATGCTAATTTGGGTGAACCTCTTCTACACTACCCTCCTTACAGAACCAACGAGTACGTGGACAAAAGCGGCAGTCTCATCTGATATGTTTTATCGACAATGAAGAGATCAGGGTTTTAATCCCGGTTTGGTTTGTGTGAACTGAATATTTTTCCTAAGTATTCTTTCACTCTTTTTCCGCGCAAATGGTAATACATTTCTCCTAAATTCTACCTTATTTATGGTGCAGTGTAAATATGATGATAGCCCGGGTGTTTAACAAGATGGCGTTCACAACAACTACCCTCCCTATCATTTAGGTTAAGCCATTTACATAACGCGTGTGAAAAAACCTGTCCGAGATGCGAACCTAGTAAAATTCCTTGCCAGAGCCAAGAATATATATAGTATAGCAATGTTGACTGGAGTAAGTACTTTGTAATAATATATGTAGATTCATGAATTTTCCATTAGACCGCTTAGGATTACCGTTTTAAATTTCAAATTCTCTTATGACTGACTTTAAAATTGTAAATATAGCTCTTTATATAAGTAAAATTTTACGTTTGAGTATTTATAAGTTAGATCTTGTTTATTACCACCACTTGATGATTTTAATGCTATATTTTTTACAATCTAAAAGTTACGATTTTTGTCATTTAGAAAATCCTGAAGATGGCATTTATATACTGAGACATATGTCGAGTTAGTAATTAATTTGCTGATTTTTACCAGTGTTTAACTTCGATGAGTATGGGACTAATTTTAAATATAAGACTTTAAACTCCACCATTTTAATGACAGTATTAATGAAAAAATATTCTTAATAATAATTATTGATTCATGATTTGCTAGTCTTTCCTTTTTTGCTATTTGACTATGAATTAATAAAAAATTGTTTTATTATTATTATATTTTTCATCAACTTTCTTCTGTGGTTATTAAGTGATTCATGACATTATAACTTAGATGTTATTTTAATCAAATATTGTAAATATTATTCTTGACATACCTTAATGATACGTTTAAACAACCAAAGCGTACCAATAGGGTAATATTTTTATTTTATAATTCTTAATATAGTATTTATTCTAACATCTTTGCATATATTATATTTCTATATTTTCTATTTCTAACCACTAGTCAAACTCTAACATCATCTTAGAACGTTCATTTTTAAAATTTTGAATTTGTAATTGTATTTTAAATAAAATATTCTTATTCCATACTTCATTTTAAATTTGATTAAAATTTGTGAAACAGCAAATCTTTTTCGACTTATTTTTTGTCAGAATTTTGTATAGTTTTTATTATAATTGTCAATTAACTTTCAACCATTCAATCAATATTATTTGCATTAAAACAATATTAACATACTCCTATTTTTAAGGTCTTATTATTTCTTAAAATTTACAAGGTACATTTTAATATAGTAATACATTTGGTTAAGCTGCTTTGTGTAGGTATTTTGTTATTTTGACAGGTATGGCTGGCCTAAGCATAGTTTATATTTATTTTTGTATTGCTATTTTATTTGAGGTATTCAACGTGTACTTACTGAACTGAATGATTATATAGGCACATGACTTGCATATTAACTTAAATCTAGACCAGACACAACATCTGGCAACTAATTCAACACTTTTAAAGGGGAAACCCTCATTTAACCTATGAAACAGTTTTGGGTTATGTTAGGAATCGAACCCTGGACCTCTATATCAGAAGATAGAGAAGCTACCAACTGAGCCAAGGTGTTGGAGTATATAACTTAAATAAATATATCTCAAATATCAGGAATACTAGCATTATAATTTGTGGAAAATGTATTAATAAATAAACAAGAAGTGCTTGATGAGTATATCCTAAGCTCAGCTAAAGTTAAATGGTTAATATATTTTATAAATAACAGGCTCCGGACGCGGCAGCAAATAGGTAATCCAAAATATTCTTTGCAAGGTGGGTTGGCATGTGTCAGATGCTGTTAGGGGCCACTTTTCAGTTACGCGATAAATTAAACCTTTCGAAACGACACCTTGAGCAATTTCCAGGCTATGGGATTGTTCCGACGATTCTTCTACACCCTGTATATGAGACGGTTCTTGTTAAACATAATCATCTTCTTTGTGCACTGCCAGTATAATCATGTATGGATATACATAGCTTATACTTCAAATAATTCTATACAATAAGCTATCCAAGTTAGCAATTAGTAAATATATTTATTACATCCATTGGCCTGAGCACTGTGATCATGAAATATATATATATGAGAGTCTTTTCTTTGCTTGGAGCACTAAGGCATTATTCTAATCCCTTTGACTTTTCAACAGTGAGATTCTTAAAAGATACTTTGCTAAAATGCTCCCTGAGGAGAGAAATAAATTTATGGTAAAAATAGATTATACTGCTTCTAAAATGAATTAAATTAGTAAATGCCAAGTCACTTATTTTAATCCCAAAGGTTAAGTTCCTATGAAACACCCATACAAAATAATGGGAATGTAAGTAATTTGGTATTATCCACGATAGTAATAGACTTTCCCAATAACTTAGCCCAAACACAATAATTATTTATTATTTAATTATTCTTTAAATTGAAAAATGACACTTGGACACAAGAATCGAACCCGGGACCTTTCGCTTAGTAAGCCATTGATCTAACCACTGAGCAATTCAGGAATCATCCCGTGTCCAGGATAATTCTTCACGCATATCTTAAGGCAGATTCTGTGATGAACGTGCGGATTACTGGATAGCTCAGTGATCAGAGCATCTGCGTACTAAGCCAAAGGTAATATAATAGCTTAGCTATTCCATCCATTATCATTCAAATGTAAAACAGAAATGCAACCCGCCTAACGTGCCTGTTTTAAATATATTGAGTTGGCAACCCCATTAAGTTGGGAGTGTAGGGGACGGGAGAAAATCTCACTGTTTCTGCAGTTTTTAGCAAAACATTTTTGCTGAAAATAAATAAAATATTTCTTAAATAGAAACATAGAGCTTGATTTTCTACACATGGTGATATCAAAAGTTCTTAAGTGTGTCAAGGAATGTAATCATAATATTTTATCTTAATTTAAAAAAGTTTCTCATGACAGATATTCAAACACTGTTGATATCACCATACGAAGAAGATTAAGATATGTTTTTATACTGGAGAAATATTAGATTTATTTTGGCAAAATGGTTTTGCTATAAAAACCTTCATTAGCTTTGTTAATATGCAGATAGATCTGATGGGCAGTAAGATGCAGTGCAAAAAGTCTAGCATAGCTAGAACTTTGATGCTTTCAGCCAGGATAAGGACCAGACATTAATAACTCAACAGTTCTACTCTTTATTGGGTGCGGCATAAATTGATTTATTTAGTAAAGAGAAAAGCACATCCTTTAAAAAATCATTTGATGAAAAGGGTGAGGTCAAATGAGAAAATCAATTAGACTCAATGCCTTACCGATTAAATATTCCAATCAATAGAGTAGAGAATCGGAGAGTAAGCTAATTAAGAGCTTACGGAGGAAACCACACACAAAGGATTACGCTACCTTCTAATATTTACCATTCATCAATAAATGTAGGAAATGAATCCCACTTTATAAAAGAGAACCTAGAAATTAAAAAATCTGGTCAATCACAAGACAATTCCCTATACGGTTGGATAGCTTTTTATACGTGATTGATTTCAATTGATGATCAGATGAATCAAGCGTGAGACTAGTGTTTCGTCTTTAGCTACATTTTTAAACTACAATAATAATATTATGATAAAAACTTAAATTAACACATAATGAGCGTTTGTATGGTTTAAGTTTACCGTCTAAAAAGTTTAGAAAGCTAAAACTATAGATCTATTATATCTAAAAAGTTTAAATGTCTATTTTACTGTACACTCCTTTTACCCTGAAAGGTAATAGTCTTACCTTGATTGACTATACTAATAAGCTACGACATTGTGTAAACATGTAACGTGAGCTCGCTACTTTTCAGGTAAATGAAGGATACATGTGACCTATGAATTATTATTTTTGTACTTTGACCTATATAAACGAGTGAAATTTAATCAATATATATGTGCCATTTTCGGAGAGAAAAAAAAATCAATTTTTTAAGTGTGTCACGTAAGTACCACGAGTTTTAATATTTTTGCGTTCCTATTAATCATACACCAACATTAGTTGTGCATATTATTAAACGCTACATTTATAAAAAAAATAATCAGCTCAACCTTTTAGTGCCTACAAAATTTTACAGACAATTTTAAAAAGATAAACTTTTTTGTAACTCGAGTTACCTAAAAAATTTATTTTCTTTAACACCCCAAGATTTACTTTTTTTTTTCAGGATTATAACACTTTGTATATATGAGAGTATAACCAAATGATTTATATATTTATTTACACCATTCACTGATAATTTGGTTTATCTGCTTAGGTATCTTCAAAACGGCAAACCAAAGGAGCAAACTGGCAAAGAAGCATATCTTTCTTCGTTTAACTTGCATGTTCGGTCTTATCACCCCTTTAATAATAAAGAGCAGCTGCATGCCATAAGATCCCACCCTCGGCAAGAAAATCTGCTGCTTTCTAAGCTACCGACCTCGTTTTCTCCGAGACTTGTTCGCTGAGATGTAACTGCCAGTCGCAGATGAAATAATGGTTCAAATACCGTGAAGAAGACGTTGTATACATGTGCCACGCAGATTAATTTCTACTGCCATCTTCATACCTACTGAGCTATACTCGAATGTGTAAGAAGGAATAACGGAAAAAGTTATTGTGGGGAGGAGGTATCCTTGAGAGATGCTAAAAACAATAGTTCTCAGTGCTCCACATATTTCTATCCCGTCCGGACTATCTTCATAGCTACAGTAATGGGGTAAGAATGAGGAAGGTAAGATTTACATGAAACTTACCTTAAGTAATCTAGTTTTGAATGTATATTCAGTCACCATTTAAAAATATATATATAAGTAGACTATAGCTATAGTGGGATTATGGAAGAAAGAACCATATCTGTTCTAACTTTACTAGAACTACATTCATAATATATTAATACATTCAGGGATAGGCTCTTCATACGCCCCTTTTGATAGATAATGTCAACATATATAAAATAGCACTAGTAAATAATAAAGAAAATGTTATTTTATTTATTTAAGGTGACTGATATAAGAGTTTGTATTTTTTTTAAAGTTCTATTAGAATCCATGCCATCAGAGCCAGCCCAAAGTTTCGTGCATCCTACGCTAGACCTAAAATTTGCACCCCAGTTTTATTCTGTATTATCTAAATAAACCGCATTCCCTGAGTGAATAATAATTTCAATTTTCAATTTCATTTATTATAGGGTTGGCCTATAGTCGTGAGACCTATGATAGACCAGCACTGAAAATTACACAAGTATCATGAAAGCACGCATAATAACAAAATAAAATGAACAATAATAGCTAACTAATGATACATACTGATAATTAGTTACAAAAATTTGGACATAATTATTAATTATAGATGATAAAAATAAAAAAATATCTTGAGAGTAGTAACAGCAGAAGTATTTAAAAAGCAACCACAATAAGAAACAAATAAAACAGAATAATGTAAATTTAAATATTAGAGGCAGAGCCTTTACAGGATAAATTAGTTATAAGGGAGTTCCTTAAATAGCTCTCTGAGTTTGGCTTTTCTTGTATGATAAAAGTCGAATTCGACAAATCTAGAACTAGTGCTATGGATACAACGGCCTAAAGGGCTCATCTTATAAGAGTTGTTTGGAGAAAATAATTTTGGATAACGTGAGGCCCGAGAAGGGATATGAACACCTTCATGATCAAGGGCAAATTTACAAGAAATTTCGCTATTGAAAATATTAAAAGCACAAAGGGCATCACAATAAAGTCAACGCTAGAAGAGAGTTTGGAACCTTTAAGAGGTTACGAATTCTGTCATAAACATAATACATCTGGTTAGTGAAGAGTTTATCAAAGCAAGCAGTGACAAATTTTCTTTGAACGTTTTCCAATCTGAGAGAATCAGTTAAGATAGTGGAATAATAATAATAATAATAATAATATAAATAATAATAATAATAATAATAGTAAAAGGGTAACAAAATACCAGTAAAAAAGTAATATATTTAAATAAAGATAAAAAGGCTGAAAATAAGCGGTGAACTCCCCCTCCCACCCATATTATTCAATGTGTGCACAAATATTATCCCTTCTTTACTTACTTTTCTTTTAATATTTTCGGAAGCTATTAATCAAAGTGATTCGCCGACAAAGCAAACCCGAAATTCATAACCATAAAACAGATTATATTAATCAATCTTTAAAAAGAATACAGTCTAAGGCGACCTCACTATCGCACTAAACTAGAGTGCCAACAAGAGGGAGATCGGTGTTCAAATTCCGGTCGGGTGTATTTCTTTTTTAGCGTTGCGTTTTACAGCCCATACAGGCTGTACGCTTATGTACTATTACGAAATTGGGTTAAGGATGAGGAAGGATGCATTTAGAGAAAGTGTACTTTATTTGCGTGGAGAGAGAGTGGAAGACCATTCAGAAAAAAACACCCGCAATATACCCTACTGGGATCGAACCACGATCTCCCCGGCATCAACAGTATAGTCTATTGTGAGAGTAGTGCCTTAGACCATGCGTCCACCGAAGCGGGTCATGAATTCACTGAGAGTGGTTTTTCTAAAAGGGTTTTCTATGCTCCCTCTTGGCAAGTGCAGAGACGCTTTTTTCCAAATACAACCTCCTTAAACCTAACTCAATAGCATAATTAGTACACATGTATAACCTAAACCGGTAGTCGAATCCAGTGCTAAAATATAAACAATATATATTGGATACAATATTTAAATGTTATTTATTTATAACTAATTTTAAGCTTATTTAATTTGAATAATATTCTTTGTTGGGATGCACCCCAAGGACCTCTGTGTTCTAGGTGACCGACTAAGCTCACATATTGAACAGGCTAGCCCTGCGTGTAATGGAATGTTAATAGTTTGTTAAAACTGTACCTGTGACTCCCCTACACAGCTCCCATTTGACCAATGACACATATGCTTTGCTCTACAGAACATTCATGCAATAGTTGATAATCCCTCCCCCGCCATTGCATATTACATATTTTGTAAACGACACAATGTCACAGCATGGAACAAATATTAATTGATACCTATGAGAAGAAATGATTTGTTTAGTGTTGACGTAGAAGGCAAGGTGAAAGTGAGAAGAGGACCAGGTAATCCACGATTGAAACTGATTGATTACCTCAAACAAAGAAATAACTAATTATAAAGTCTTAGGAAATATTATTATTATTATTATTATTACGGTTTAGCAGCGCGTCTTGCTACCCGTTTGGGATATTAGCTTAAGTACCAATTACGATAAGGGATTAGGAATGGGAAAGGTTGAATTTAAAGGAAGTGAACCTACATTTGCGTGGATGTTGGGTGGAAAACCATTTAGGAAAAAACACCCCCAGTTAACCTGAAGGAATCTCGATCTCCTCATCCTCGGCAGTCAAGCTCAACATTAAACTAGCGCCACCTAATCGGGTCTTAGGAAATAAAAAGTAAGCTGTGAGTATAACATAACATACGTACAGTATATATGAGAATACATAACATTAGTATAGCTTACACAGATAATAATTCATTTACCCGCTTCCGTGGATGAATGGTATAAACCGTCTCGTGCTAGTCTGGGCTACTGAAGATTTGCATATTGAGGTTCGAATCCCAGTTGGGTATATTGAGGGTGGTTTTTACTAAATGGTTTCCCATTTTCCTTCCACGTAAATTTGGGTATACTACTTCTAAAATACTTCTTTCCTCTTGCCTACCCAATTAGATTAATTATTATTGTATGCGTTTTCCTGAACAGATGGTAAGACGTGGTTATAAGAAATACTTTAGATATTTTCCTGCACAATTATTTATTTAAAACTAGTAGAAGTACCCGGCATTTTCCGGAGTAGCTATACAATTCATTTCATGGTTAGTCAAGGCAACGCTTTTCTTTAAACATAGATAACATAAATAAATATCTTCGTTTTATTTCTTCCAATCCAGTTTTTAATTAATTTAAAACATTAAATCCAAATTTAAAATTCCAGCTTGAAGGTATACAGATTCCTGTACACTGACTACTAATATTTAAATTTCAAACCTTTACCTATTGTAGATATCATGTAACGCTCATGACAGACAGACAGACAGACAAACAATTCATTTTATTCATATAAATGCAATAAAAAGTTGTGTACTGCTTTATAAACAAAAACTTCACAAACAATTAATGTTCTATGAATGAAGAGGGTTTTCAATAACTCACCAGCTAACGCAAGATGCATGATGAAGAAATTCATGCGTGACTTTCTTCTTTTCCCCATCAGGAGCGCCATCAACACTGCAGAATTTCCCAACACAATCAAGGCAAACAAAATCCACAGCACCGTGAACTGTTCAGTCTGGAATATAAAACATTCACACTATAGATGTAAAATGTAAATGTAAAGTAAACGTACAGAATATAACCTAAAGTTTGCTAAACAAGAGTAATATATTATGTTTTGGAAAGTTTAATGAAAGCCGATGTAGTTCTTGAAATGTAGTTCATTCCCTTCAAAACTGTAATTTTGAAAGTGTTGAAAACCTTTATTTGATAAGAAAATGTTTTATATGACACCTATATACTAAGATAATTTACACTATCATTTTCACTTCCATTATGAACCAACAGGTCAGTAAAAAAATGTATAAAATACAATCCATAAATTCGCGACTGATTATTTTTTAAATATAATTTGAGAAAGTAAATAGAAATGTATTTAATTTTAAATATATTGGATTAATTATAATAATCTATATTTTCAATTATATTTAATATATAACTATTTTTGATTTTTATCAAAATTGAGGACACATAATCATCGTTAATATGGTCCACACAAAATAAAAGTTATTATTGTAGTGCTATGTGTAGTAAATTTGGTAAAAATTGCTTTAGGTTCATTTATAATTTTTACTCAATCCAAAATTAGTTTCTACAAATTATGTTCCTGTTACCACATTCTATTTTTATATAATTGCGTAGTTGTATAAAAAAATGTAGGTGCAACAGGGGTAGTTTTCAAATCCTCTCTCCATATGAGTGTATTTCCTCCAAAGAACATTTCTGATACCTATTCCTTGGATTGAACAACCAATAAATAACCAGTGAGCGTAATGAAAATATATTTAAAATTCAACTAGCTAAGATAAAAAATCTACTAGGCAGAAAATGTTAAAAGGTTAAGCTTCTTTTTCCGACCTGCGTATTACAAACTAGGCCAGGATATCACCATTTAATTGTACTAAAGAGAAATAAAGGAGAAAGATAGAATTTAAAGCGAATGTATCCGAATTTCCGTGGAGCGAGATTGGAGAATCATCTTGGGAAATTTTTTCTAAGTAATCTTTAGCGGGATTTGAACCCTGACCTCACTGTTAATAGAAAACCAAATTATAGCAAGATTTTCTTATGAAAATACCTCCAAAAGGCTTTTATTCATCACAATCCTGTGTTACCGTATCTACCATTTTAAGTAGTTTTTAATTAATTCTAGAGTTTTATCTAAATTACATATTTACTACATTTTAGGCAACACACCAGAAAACATATCGAAGTCCGGATTTTGCTTCCCTATTTGACAGCAGTGAAATTGGTATCCGTATAGGAGTTTATTTTTCATTTTATATTAATAATATTTCAATATAACTGTATTTTTTAAATATGGTAAAATGATTTCCATATTTGCAATTCCACTGTTTTCTAATGTAGACTACAGAAAACTGCACCATGATGATCCGTATGGTTCAAGCTGTTTTACCTACACCGACCTCACCCTAGGGATAACGCGTACATTAGTTAAGTAATACAGCTTGATTGCATAGTGATGCAATTTTTGTAGTATTTATCATAAAACAGTGCAATTACAACCAGAGAATCTATTCTAGCATGTTTTATCAAATACAACAAAATTTAAATGTATTAAACATTCCATGAAGGAGGACACTATTTCGCAGATATCATTATCGCTGTTGTCAAGAGAAGAATTCAGAAAACTGCAATGTCACACTATTTTGATTTTACAGTAATATTGCATCTAATATAGCGGTAAATTGGCATTAAGGTGGGTATGTATAAGACGAGTGTTCTTGCAGTTTTTATATCAAAACATTTTTTTTTGTCAAAATAAATCAAATAATTCTCCAGTAGAAACAAAAAGGTTAATTTTCTTTACATGGTGATATCAACAGTTATTGAATATCTTTCAAGGGTGTCTGGATATTAATTACAACCTTTTTCTCATCATTTAAAAAGTTTGTCATCTAATGCTGCTTTGCTCATGACAGATATTCAAGAACTGTTGATATCACCATGTGAAGAAAATTAAACTTTATATTTGTACTGAAGCAATATTTCATTTATTTTGGCCAAAATTATTTGCTATAAAAATTGCAGACACACAGGACTTTTCTCACGTTTCCTACAACCCCACCTTACGATGGGTTTACACTATATTACCACTGCCTTTCAAGGTAAACGGACTGTACGTAGATAAAAAAAAAAGGAATCGAATCCTCTCCCCGCCAAAAAATTGAAAACAATTCCCTGGTGTGGTTAATCCTTCTTCCTCACGTCTCGTTCTATTTTGAAATATTCAAGTCAATTCGGTGGAGCTGATCGATCCAATTTTAATGACCTCTTGGGAAAGAAGTGCACCATAGGAGAAGCCACTCTAATAATATTAAAGTCCTCTCCGGGGACGTAACGATACGTTACTTAAACCGTCTACTCGCTTCAAAAGCATGATTTCCTCTGTAACGGAAGAAATTACGGACTTTTTAAGGTAAAAAACAAATACTTTATTTTCACGAAGTAATATTTATCGCTTCTCTTATTGACTCAAGACCTATCTAATCATTTAATATTAATTTATAATTTATACTTGGAATAGTAATGTAACAGTAGTAAATTTTTTTATGTGTAAAACTCCCTGATTAAAAGATATTTTTAAATCACCGCGTCCTACTACCTGTTCAGGCTATACGCATATATGGTAATTACTCTAATAAGGTAGGGATGAGGAAGGAAGCATTTTAGAAGTCATCTACCAGCATTTGTATAGAAGGAGAGTGGGAAAATATTTTGGAAAAACCACTCTCAGTAGACCCGACTGGTTTTCGAAACCCAATATCCTTATCATCAGCAGGTCTATCTAACACAAGTGTGATGTCTTAAACCAGATATAGTCAAGATTTTCTAGTGTGCCACTTGTTGACTAGCTGCATTTAGAACTAGTCTAGTGTGCCACTTGTTGACTAGCTGAATTTAGAAATAGTCTAGTGTGCCACTTGAGGACTACATTAAATTATAAAAGTATGGTGTGCGTATGGTGTGCGTATGGTGTACTTGAGGACCATCTGAATTTAGAAATATAAAGCGTGTCACTTGTTAATTAGCTGAATTTAAAAATAGTCTAGTGTGCCACTTGTTGACTAGTTGAATTTAAAACTAGTCTAGTGTGCCACTTGTTGACTAGATGAATTTAGAAATAGTCTAGTGTGCCACTTGAGTACTACATGACATTATACAAGTATGGTGTGCGTATGGTGTGCCACTTGAGGACCAGCTGAATTTAGAAATAGTATAGCGTGCCACTTGTTAATTAGCTGAATTTAAAAATAGTCTAGTGTGCCACTTGTTAATTAGCTGAATTTAGAAATAGTCTAGTGTGCCACTTGTTGACTAGCTGAAATTAGAAATATTCTAGCGTGCCACTTGTTGACCAGCTGAAATTATAAATATTCTAGCGTGCCACTTGTTGACTAGCTGAATTTAGAACTAGTCCAGTGTGCTAACTTTATTTGCGTTTATTGATGAATATTTAAAAAAAATCGTTGAATATTATTAAATGTATGAATTGCTCGAATCCAATAGTAAATATTTTGGTAATTTCTACATTATTAAAGAGGAAAATTCTTTAAATTGTCAAAGTGAGTGTCTGAAACAATATTGATTTCAATAACTTAAAGTTAAAACATTGAGAGTAATACGTTCAGTGAAAAAATAGACAATAAACTCATATAGGATGTTAAAAGCAAACCCGCCTCAGTGGCGTAATTAGCTAACGCGCTGCTTTCGTGTTGAACTAGACTGCTAAGAACGGGGAGATCAATGAGGTGTTTTTTACTAAATGGTTTTCCACTCTTTCTCCACGGAAATGCGAGTTCCCTTCCTCTAAAATCAACCTTCCCAATTCCTAACCCAGCAGCGTAATTAGTACTTAAGTGTATAACCCGAACGGGTAGTAAGACGCAGTGCTAAATAATTAATAAATAAATGTTAAAATAAAAGAAAAATATTTATTCTTTTACATTTTATATTGAAACATACTTTACTAGCTAAGATAGTTTGGTTCGGTTCATTGATTGTTCTCTTAAACAGCACAAAAGCTGCACATAGCTACGAGCCAAGATGATTTCTAACCGTCGACTTTAAATAAAGTTCATTGAGACATGAGATTGAATGAAATGGCAATGACATGGCTGGCAAAATATTATCGACTTCAAAAAATTATTCCACGTTGGGTATATTTTTTCATTTTTACTTTCTCTCTATCTTACAGGTAGAGAAAGTATGGTGATCATCAAAAAAATCGAACTCGAGATTTTGATGAATTTTAACGTTTCATGACTTCCTGAATCCGAAAAAGTGGTTTTTGAATTTCCGTCTGTCTGTCTGTCTGTCTGTACCTCCAACTAGAGCCTAAACTATTTTACCGATTGAGCTGAAACTTGATATATAGGGTTTTCATAGGGTTGCCCCGAGGGGTTTTTGGAATTGGATATCTACCCC
>CABFWO010000266.1:45591-143083 GCA_902155825.1 Timema genevievae | reverse complement strand
TTATTTGACATATATTTTTATAAAAGCAGCAGTTTCTGAGATATTTGCAAATATATTAATACAATTTTGTGAGCTTTAGTTGTAAACATATACTACTTAAGTCTTAACGCAATAATTCTCCAATGCCATAGAGTAATTAAATATAAGTATCTAAAAAAGTATGTTATTTTTCTTTAAATCTCTTAGGAGAAATGTTTGCATAGCAATGATTTATCTCCATTTTAGACTCAATAGTCAATATTTACATTTTTTATTGGTCAAAATGTATAAATGAATAATTAAATATCAATGCGATGACTTGAAGATCTGCAACACCTTATAAAATGTTAAAACTTTAACCTGAATCGAAATTTTAATACGAAGTGTTGACCCTTGTGGAAGACATTAAACTGTTTGAAATGTTCTAAGGTGGACAAAGATGCGCCTCTTTTCTCATTGATTCTATATCATTGTATATTATTTCATGCATGTTCTTATGTGGAGTGGTGATGATACAATGTACATTATTCTGTTCAGAAATCTTACGAGTTTATAGAAAGAGAGAGAAAGTCTGTGCGGTGCTCCGTACCATTTATTTTTTTCATGTCAGTCTCTCTATATGAATTGTGTTTGCATGCCACCAGTTGGCACGTGAGCCATAGTTTTGCCATCCCGTCCTTAAACCATTTGGCTATTGAAGTGGGTAAATCATAAATAATCGTGTTTATATTTCCTTCATAAATTAAGAAGAACATAAAAATAAAACGAAATAAAGTTGCAACTTCGTTTTTAAAGTATTTCTGGCTATTAATATAGACACCCAATTTCCTTCCACGTAAATGCGGATAGAGGTACTGTAATTTAGTTCTACTTTCCTCATGCCTAACACATTATCGTAACTAACATATCTGCGTACAACCAGGTAGTTAGACGTGGTAGAATAAATAAAAAAAACTTTACAAGCGCACTCATGCGAATCATAATATATATAAACTCTTGGTCTCTAGCTTTACTTTTGACTTTGTATTTATGTTATAATACATAAAAACTTAGTAAAAAAATGGTCGATTTTTACTCTGATTGCCGATGTAAATCAGTAAATTTTTTATCTGACTTTATATTTGTAATATCATAAAAAATAAATGCATTCAATGCAATCGATTATAGGGGAAAATTTACCCTTATAATTGAATATTGTTTATGATTTATTTGACACTTTTTTTAGCACCGCGTCTTACTACCTGTTTGGGTTATACACTTATGTAATAACTATTCTAAAGGTTTTAGTGACGAGGAGAGTTATATTTATAGGAAGTGCACCTACATTTGCGTGGAGGTAGCCTGAAAAACTATTTTGGAAAACCACCCTTAATACACCCGACCGATATTTGAACTTTGATCTCCCCGTCACCGGCAGTCTAGCCTACTGCAAGAGTAGTGCGTTAGACCACGTGGCAATCAAAGTATGTTGTTCCAGAGTTAATATAATTTGTTATTCATGAGCTAGGATAAACATTTTATTCAGAAAATGCGTATTTTGACACAATTTCTACAAATATGTATATAGTTTAAAGATTTGTATGGTGTCTCACTACCCGTTCAGGATCTACGCTTATATACGATGATATGATGCGATTATATGATATACATATATAAATAAGGTGTATTTTTAAGTAAATGTACCCGCATTTGTATGAAGGAAGAGTGAGAAACTATTTAGTAAAAACAATTTTAGTACACGCGATAAGGATTCGAAAACCAACACCTCATCAATCTGAAACTATTATAGATTAAATGAGTTTGGAACTTAGACCAAATATACACCAGCATGGGCTATATTTTTAAGTGAGTACATTGCATTAACAAATCTAACTAGGTGACGATGAGTTTAATAAGTTAGAAATTCATAAAAATAAGTTAAAATTCAACAAATATTACAATTGTTTAATGATTTGAATTAAATATATTTCTTTAGAGATTAAGTCAGAATTCCTTGCATTTGAGGCCATACGGACTAGGGTGTCACTCTCATAATTTATGGTTTGCCAATGACAGGTAAATCAGGGCTTGACTACCATCCGTAGTTTTCAAATGTTTTTTCCCCTAAATTATTTACCACTCTCCTCTACTAAACTGCGAGTACATTTTATTTAATATTAGCTTCCTCATCCCTACCCCATAAGTGTAAATATACAGATAGTCCAGCCTGATAATTAGACGTTGAGTCGTGGAGCATAGATCTCTCTTTTTTGTTGAGGTTTAAGATACTTTTAGCCAGCTAAGTGATCGTTGAGGATCCAACAATTTTTACAGTAGATTTATATGCGCATAAAACGTTTGACGCAATCTGGGACTATCCTAACTGAAATATAAGGGTCATTTGGACAAGGTTGGTCATAGGACGTTAGGCGCTGTTGTGTAAATCCTATCTAGCTTGTATGTTAACTTCCGACTCGCGTTTCTATAACCAGTGTTTGTTAAATCGCCTGATAGGTTAGAATGGATTTTACAAACTTAAAGAGAATCGCCTGATGGCTAGGTTAGATTATGATAGGCTACAGTAGCCCCATGGCTTCTTTGGTGCTGACTGACAGTTCACAGCTGACTTCTGACAGTCAACCTTTAGATATATACCTAAATTTTGACTGTCAGAAGTGACAGCTGTTAAACACATGTTTTTTGCAGATCATACGGTTCGGCGTAGGTGTACATAATTTGGTCCGGTAGCTTTTCAAAGCCGTCAGCTGTCAGCTGTGAGCTGTCAGTCAGCACCAAAGAAGCCATGGGGCTACTGTAGATAGGTTTGGGTATGATAGGTTAGATAGGCTAGGTTATGCTAGGTTAGATAGGCTAGGTTATGCTAGGTTAGAT
Organism: Timema genevievae; assembly: GCA_902155825.1. Lineage (NCBI taxonomy): Eukaryota > Metazoa > Arthropoda > Insecta > Phasmatodea > Timematidae > Timema > Timema genevievae. The sequence continues at coordinate 140,233 of CABFWO010000266.1, read as the reverse complement.
AGGCTAGGTTATGATAGGTTAGATAGGCTAGGTTATGCTAGGTTAGATAGGCTAGGTTATGATAGGTTAGATAGGCTAGGTTATGATAGGTTAGATAGGCTAGGTTATGATATGTTAGATAGGCTAGGTTATGATAGGTTAGATTTGTAAAAAAATTTAGGAGAATGTGTAACTAAGAAAGGGTGCCAAAGCAAACCAGCTTACTCCACCATTACTATGTGGTTATAGTTGTCGATTTGAGACTGCTTGGATTTCGGGTGTTGTTAATTATTATGTTTAACAGCATGACTGTTAACGGCTTGGTTTAAGAGCTGAGAAAAGTAGTTTAGATGACGTGCACTCACATTAGCGAGTAGAGAGAATGAGAAAATTACAGCAATAAGTCCAAACGTGTAAGACCATCCCAATAGCACCCGGCCTATATTTGAACTTTGACCTACCCAACACCAACCATACATTTTTTTTTAGAAATTAATATCTTAAGCCGTGTGCCTAGTAGTGTGAGTAGCTACAATTCGTGGTGACGAAAATGTTTATACTTGTTTACTAAGTCATACTATTTTCCAATAAATAAATATTTCAGTGTTGTCTTAGGTTAGGAACTCCTTTCTCAGTAGATTAGCCGCTAAATAAGTTACAAGATTACGCTCAAACCAGAAAACATATCTAGGTGAGGTTATCTGCATTTTAAATTTTACAACAGTAACGTTAGGGAAAGTTAAATAGATTTTTTTTTATTTTTCATAACTAATTTTCAATCTTAATACAATTTTTAGAATATGATAAAACAGTTTTACTTGTCTCAAATCCAGTGGGCTTATTAAAAGTAGAATACAAAAAATGGCACAAGGATGGGCTATGATGTATTACCTATTAAAGTTAAGATAATTAAGTGTTATCCCTGAAGTGAGACGGGCTATTAAGATTGTGCTGTTTTGTGCAGATATAATTTGTTTGCTTAGAAAGAGCACGCTAAATACCCCAACTATAAGAAATTAGAACATATCCTTAGTTATAAATTATCTGTTATTAATGTCAATATTGTAGTTAACACTTTTAGATATTTTTTGTGAAGTTTTTAAGGCAAATCTAAATTATTTTGCCCTCTCTTTTTCTCATGTTAAATCCTTTGAGTCACCCAGGAACGTTTTTTCATACTATTAAAAGAAAAAGAAGCAAAGTCACGTAACAAAAAAAAAAATACAGTGTTTACTATTACCAGAGTGTTAAAACGGTCCCGTTCCGATTTCCATACAAATGAGATTTTAAGAAAAGGAAAGTTGGGTGTGTAGACAAAGAACTAATCACACGAAGATAGTTAGATATTAAAAGCTTTACCTCGTTACGGAAATACTTATCGGGTTTTTAAAGAGTTGTTCTATTTTAAATTGTCACAAAAGCGTGAGAGAGCATTTGTAAACAGTAATTCACATAAATAAACGCCATTAAGAAACAAAAATATATATATAGGTCTGATACTAAATAATTATAGAATAATTGATGCGATATATAGGTTTAATTTAAACAATATCCTAATATATCGAGTCTCTAATTCCTTATCTCTCATAAATGCGTATTACTGCTGATCTAAAAGGTATTAGCTTCATTTAATGGTTAAATTAAATAGGTTTTATTTCTATAGTTTCCTCTCTCGCTCTACCACAAAAGCTTTACATTCATCTTATAATAAGTTAGTAAAAGGGACTGGCACTGCCCATAATTTGAAATAAAAATTTGGTGTAATTATTAGAGGGTATTTATGATAAATTTTCTGAATAATTGGTTTATATTAACTTATGAATAACAAACTATATGCACTCTAGAACAACCCACTTTGGTGGCCGCATGGTCTAACGCACTACTCTCACAGTAGACTAGACTGCTGATGGTGGGGAAATCTAGAATCAAATCTTGGTCAGGTGTACTGAGGGTTATTTTCTCAAAATGGTTTTCCACCTTCCCTCAATGCAAATGTGGATACACTTCTTATTAATATAACTTTTCTAAACCATAAGACCATTAGCGTAATTAGTACATAAGTGCATAGGCCAAATGGGTAGTAAGACCTGGGGTAAAAAAAAAGATAAAAGTTTCTATGCTACCTACAGTCAAATCATTACCGAAAAAAGAAGAAAAAAAGATTAAATTTCACCAAAGATTTGATTTTTAGGTTGCGCCAAGATTCAAACATGGGAGCTTTAGCTTTATTATATATATGTATATATTTAGCTCTGCGTCTCACATGTTCACATGTTCATGTTTTCGCATATGTAGCCTACAAATTATGCCAGTAAATTAGCTATGAAGAAGATTGAATTAAGAGGAAATTTACCTGCATTTGCGTGGAGGGAGAGGGAAAAACGATTTAGGAAAATCAACCTCATTATACTAGACTGGTATTAGAAACCCAATCTCCCCGTAACAGCAGTTTAATCTATAGCGAGAGTGACGCCTTAAACCACGGGGCCACTGAAGTAGGTAATATCAATATTAGTTTAGTAATAAATATGAAGTAAGCTACTGGCTATATTGATTTTAAAATAAATAGATCCCAACGTCCACACTGGTGGTCACAATGTCTGAGACGTTTGTCTAGTAAAATAAATTGCATTGGGGGAAATGGAGAGGCTATTTATTGTTCAAATCTCGGTAGGTTATACAAGGGGTGGTTTTCCACATGTAATTTTTCACTGTGGCTTCCTATCAAGTTTCCACACTATTGTGGGTACAAATAAAATAAGCTATATTCTTTATACTTTTCTTTTAAAATAAACAATTAATAGTAGATTATTGATGTTAAACATTTTTTTAAATATCCAAAGCAGAACCTTTTGGTATTTCCTATAGAGTAGTATTTTGGTGTCAATGACCGTATATGACAGTTACAAAATATACTAAATCTACTATCATAAATTCACACGTCCAGTAATGCGATCTTCAGCTGTCACTTATGATATTTAATATAAATACCTATAAAATAACACTAATAATTTAGTAAAATGGTATCAATAAGTACTGAAATAAAGTTTGTATATTTTATATTTTACTATGTCAGGAGCAGTACTTTGCGAAGAGGCGTGACGGCTCTGTAATAAAGCTTTAGTGCTCAAATCCAGTTTCAGAATTGTAATTTTTGACCCGAATCGGTGGTCACATGATCTAACGCGCTACTCTCGTATTGGACTGGTTTGCTGGTGGAAAGGAAAATGAGGATACGAGACCAGATCGGTGGTGTTGAGTTTTTCTAGATAGTCTCCCACGCAAGTGTGGACTTATTTATTTTTAAATTATGTCTTCCTCATTCCTAATCCATTAGCGTAATTAGCGTATGCTTAGCCCGCTTCGGTGGCCGCGTGGTCTAACGCGCTCCTCTCGTGTTGGACTAGACAGCTGATGACGAAGATATAAGGGTTCTATCCCGGTCGGGTGCAATGAGGTTTTTTCCTTAAATCCACTCTCCATCCACGCAAATGTGGGTGCATTTCTTATCAATTAAACCTTCCTCATTCCCAACCCATTATTGTAATTAGTACATAGGCGTTAAACCCGAATGGGTTGTAAGACGCGGTGCTATTAAAAAGTATGGCTATAAAATGAACAGATATTAAGACTGGGGAGAGGGTGGAGTTGAAGGGAGAGGGGAGTGGGAGATACAAAATCATATTTTCCCACGCCGCAAGGAACAATTAATGTTAATATAAAAGTGCGGTGAACCTCACTCAAACTTGATTTCCGACTGATTACTTCACTGTAAACAAAACCAACTCTTCTGCTTCAAAACGACAACTTAGAGGCGCATGTTAATAGTTCCAATCTAAAATATATAAAATAAACTACACTTTAATGGGATCCCCTTTAAAGTAGACTATAAGGCTATTTGTGGCGTTAGCTTATACCAAACAACACTTCAAAGCTTTAATAAATGTCACCATTTTTTCTTTTTCTTTGCTTTGGATAATGATAATGAGGGGTAGTGTCCTAATAAATGAGACAATTATATAAATATCGATGGGTGACCTGGAGTTCTAAGGGTAAGGTGTCAGACTTCTGTGCTGAGGGTCCGGGGTTCAATCCCTGGCCCCGGCACAGATTTATCTGAATGCCAAACCCTTCCTTCACCTCTGACAAGACGTGTATTAATCACAGCTTGTGAATGTGAGGAATGCCAGGCCTCCACCGTGGTTCGGATTCCACGTTAAACTTTAGGTCCTCCATTTCATCTCACAATCACCCTACCATTACACATTAGCGTAAGTGCGTATAACCCGAACAGGTAGTAAGACGCGGTGCTAATAATAACAATAATAATAATAATAATAATATAAGTATCGATGAAGACATTTTCTGAAAACCAAATACTGTGCGGCTGTCACATTGTTGGATGTGTTGTGTGCTGCAATATTAATTCTAGGCCCCTTATTTGTGGTTATTACTTTTTATTTATTTGTTTATCTGCTCGTTCTTCTACCTGTTAAGGCTATATCCATATCTGATAAATACTCTAATAGGGTAGGAATGATTAAGGAACCATTTTAGAGGTAAGAATTTGCGTCGAAGAAGAGTAGGAAACTAGGAAGAATCACCTTTAGTAGATCCGAACTGACTGGGATTCAAACACTGATCTCCCCAACCACCGACATTGATTAAAAGTCATTAAAATTTGGTATTCTAGAAATATGTCTTATTTAATTTATCAATAAATTAAGTTCGTCTAAAAAGTTATTAAACGCTTCCAATATTACTTTCATTTGGATTAAGTTAATGTATAACTTATCTTCAGATATTTGACTAAACGGTCTAAGAATGTTTTTTTAGTACTGCGTCTTACTAACTGCTTTGGTTATACGCCTATGTATAAATTACACTAATAAGTTAGGGATTAGGAAGGCTTAATTTAGAGGAAGTGCATACGCATTTGCGTGGAGGGAGAGTTGAAAACAATTTGGGAAAAAATACATTAGTGCACCCGACTGGGATCAAAACCCTATTTCTCCGTCTTCAGCAGTCTAGTCCAACACGAGATAAGTGCGTTAGACCACGAAGCTACCAAAGCGGGTTCTAAGAATTTAAATACTTTTGTTTGCGCCATTGTGGCAACATGGGTACCCAATTTTAAAATAAGGGGCTACTTATTAAAATCAAACTCTAATTTGATGTCCAGATTTTCTTACTAACAATCCTATGGAAGGTATTCTTTCCCCCCATCTAGTAAGAAAAAATACCCTCCAGATATTTTCTTGTAAGAAAATTAGTCTATGATTGTCTTAGTATAATTTTTGAAATTTGTTTTATATTTATTATGAATGTTCGAAGCATTATCTCAATCGGTAGCGCGTCTGCCAAATTATCAAGCGATCCTGAGTTTCCAATTTTCTAACGTGCACTGGGTCTTGTCTCGGGTTCAAGTCATGGTACGGCCAAATATTTATCATTGGTGAGCTGTTGAATTAAGGACTGGGTCTGTTCTAGTATTAGGCTAGTTTGTAAGTTGTGCGCTGATAAATTATGTTTGTACTATTTTTGGGCATACACTAAAATCTTAGAGAATATTCAAATGTAGATTTCTCAATTTATTTAATTTTTTTTTCAGGTTTTCTGTTTATGTAATTAATAAACTCATTTAACCTTCTTCTGTTTCTAGCTTTGAATCTATTTCCAAAGATTGTAGTTGTTAAAATAATCTACATAATGTCAGCTCTCAAGCGAGCTATATTGGCCCAGTGGCTGCCACTTGTTAACAAAATTAGTACCAAAATTTGTGGATAGAGGGTGTCATGTGGTCAGCATAGTGAAACCTTCGGCCATTCATCTCAGTTTTCTAAATTGGAGCCGCTAATTTTTTATTCAAGTAGATTCTCAACAATTATCCCTCACCAGGCTGAGTTTACTCCATTCCAAACCACTGCCTCACAGAAAAATCTGGAAGCGCTGGGGATCGAACCTAAGACATCTGAATCTGTAACCAGGAATTCTGACAACTTGACCATAGAGGCGGAACAAATAGTTATATATTACTTTAATTTTTTTTATTTATCTTTTGTGTTTCCTCCAATTTGGTTTCGTTCCTCAGGCTCTTTTGACTCTACTTTCTTATTTTTTAAAACTAAATTTAACTCTAGTTCTTTATTCCTTGTTTTTTAAATTACTTTTTATTTTATCATTACTTTTTCATCACGCAACTTATTTTTCCTCATTTATTTATTTCTCACCATTTCTGTCTCTATCTTTGTCCGCCTCATTTCATCTACCAAAAAGTTTTAACACTACCAAACATCACTCTACTAGATTGCTACAGAATTACAGAAACAGTCTTCAGCTTAGGCTAGATACTTAGGGACATCCAGAACGGTTGACCTTGAAAGAGGGTCAAGTGAGGTCAGTTCTAGCTCAACATTATCCTGAAGTAGAAAGGAATCCACTCTTAGCCTGTGTTTGCGATTTTATATATATTAAATATATTATATTATATATATATATACAAAATAGGAGTGTGCGAAGATTCGAAACTTAGACTTGGCTTCGAAACAAACATCAACTTCGAATTCGTTTTGAAACAAATTCTGGCTTCGAATCTTTGCAAGTAAAATATATTGACAGTTCAATTACTCGATTTATATTCGTTTACAACCAATCTGAGCTTTTTTTACACTATAAATTAATATTTATACTAAAAAATAAGAAGAAATTGAATTGCATGTTGTGATAATAACTTAATTTGTCAGAGTAACATGAGATCTTTCAAACAATGGTACAATGAAACATTTCCCAAGTAATTTTAATACATAAAGTAATTTAAATAACCACAATATAATATTTTTTCAAACATAAAACAACTAAAAGAAAATATTTGAACTTCTATTTGGCTTCGAAAATATTTTATATATTCAATTTGATTTAACTTCGAAATGAAAAAGTGGACTTTGCACACCCCTATATACATATATATATATACATAAAACAAAATATATCCATCTCCATCGCGTTGCAGTACCCGTTTGGGCTATACGTATACATTAGTTACTTTAATGGGATTGGGACGAGGACTGTTTAATTTTAAATGAAATGTACCCACATTTGGGTCTTCCCATCACTGTAAAATCGCAATAAATTGAATCTGACGCTTTTGTACATGTGCCCACTGCTACAAATAAGAATAATTTTTAGAAATGTAAAAAAACAAAAAACTTAGGGAGCTCTTCAGCAGATAAGGTTCATTTTTACTTTCTCTCTATCTTACAGGTAGAGAAAGTATGGTGATCGTCAAAAAAATCGAACTCGAGATTTTGATGAATTTTGACGTTTCATGACTTCCTGAATCCGAAAAAGTGGTTTTTGAATTTCTGTCTGTCTGTCTGTCTGTCTGTCTGTACCTCCAACTAGAGCCTAAACTATTTTACCGATTGAGCTGAAACTTGATATCTAGGGTTTTCATAGGGTTGCCCCGAGGGGTTTTTGGAATTGGATATCTACCCCTAAAATTAAGGGTAGTTTACTGAAGGGAAAAAAGAGAAAAAGTCGATTTTCTCAAAATCGGCTCTAACGATTTTGATTAAATTTCATTTATGAACATTAATAAATATTCCAAACAAAATGGCTACTCTCAATATTTCGGCAAAATGGCTTTAAGGGCTCCGGTCTGATGCGTAAATTAACATTTTTTATAATAGCTCCGAAACTATTTGAGATATGAAATTACTTAGCATTACAAATATGTATATATATTTATAATACAAATATTTTATCCGAAACATATTTTTATAAAATCAATAACTTTCAATCTATACGCAATTATATGAATTTTTTTAACTTTTTGGACATTAAAGTTTAAGTATTGCGACCGTAAAAAAAAACTAACCTGAAATGTTGATGGATGTCGACGTCTCATGACCCCCCGAACCCTAAAAAATAGTCTTTGCAATGCCGTCTGTCTGTGTGTCTATAAAAACTTAAAATTAAGGGTAGTTTACTGAAGGGCGAAAAGAGAAAAATTTGGTTTTCTCAAAATCTGCTCAAACGATTTTGATTAAAATTCGTATCTAGGCGTTGATTAAGATTATAAATAAACTGGCTATTTTCATTTTCCTATGAAAATGATTTTTAGGGTACTTTACAGAAGCGTTAATTTCCGTATCTCCACAACTATTTGAGAAACTAAACAACTTATCATTGCAAAATTGTAGGACTATTAGAAATAAAAAACTTTTATTTGACATATATTTTTATAAAAGCAGCAGTTTCTGAGATATTTGCAAATATATTAATACAATTTTGTGAGCTTTAGTTGTAAACATATACTACTTAAGTCTTAACGCAATAATTCTCCAATGCCATAGAGTAATTAAATATAAGTATCTAAAAAAGTATGTTATTTTTCCTTAAATCTCTTAGGAGAAATGTTTGCATAGCAATGATCTATCTCCATTTTAGACTCAATAGTCAATATTTACATTTTTTATTGGTCAAAATGTATAAATGAATAATTAAATATCAATGCGATGACTTGAAGATCTGCAACACCTTATAAAATGTTAAAATTTTAACCAGAAATCGAAATTTTAATACGAAGTGTTGACCCTTGTGGAAGACATTAAACTGTTTGAAATGTTCTTAGGTGGACAAAGATGCGCCTCTTTTCTCATTGATTCTATATCATTGTATATTATTTTATGCGTGTTCTTATGTGGAGTGGTGATGATACAATGTACATTATTCCGTTCAGAAATCTTACGAGTTTATAGAAAGAGAGAGAAAGTCTGTGCGGTGCGCCGTACCATTTATTACATTTAATTTGATTTGAAAATTAATTTGAAACTTTTTTTTTAAATTGACAAATCACATAAGTACAATATTATATTTAAAAAGTGACGTTGAAATACATTACCCAATTCTTTGATTTGATAAAATACTAAATTGAAACTATTAACCTAATACTAAGATAAAATAGCTGAGTAAACATGAGTTTAATTAATTTCTTTTAATTTAGCTATATAGTATTTTATTTTAGATAAAAGTACTTCAAATATTTATAAACATCCCATTTTCACTTATTTTACTATAAATATCAAACTTCATCAATAAATATTGAAAATGGTACGTCAGCGATGATAAGGGATATGTCAAAAGTCTGTCTTTAAAATTATTCCCAGATATTTTATTTCCTTCGAGAGGAAATACCATCTCACTTATCTCCCCATATTATCAAGTATTTATATAAATACACCCAACAGCGAGCATGGCGACCCAACATTTCTCAAACTGATAAGTAAAGCTTTCCTGAATCACCTCTTACCACGGCGAATAACACGTTCGATTTTTATTCACTCCGTGCTCTGTTTATTTTTTATCTTATTTCTTTAGCTCTCCTCTCCTTTTTTCTCTCCTCACACCCACGATCTCTTCCTTCTCAACTCTTTTTGTGTCAAGCGTCGTGACGCCGGTATGGGGTGTCACGTGGGTGGAGGAGGGTCTTTCCTTATTTACCAACGCAACCCATTCACGCTCTCGACGAACTGTGGTAGTGTAGCTGTCAACAGCTTTCAGTGAAATCTATTCAATAAGACCACACACCCTCTTCAGTGATCGGATGGTCTAAGGCGTCACTCTCGTAATAGACTCCTCTGGCGATGACGGGTAGCTTAGAGTTTGAATCGTGGTCGTGTGTACTAAATATGTTTTTTCCTAAAGGTTTTATATTCTTCCTCTACACGAGCTCGAATACATTTCCTCTAGATGATACCATCCTCATCCTTGCTTCATTAGCATAATTAATATAAACGTGTGTATCCTGAGGGGGTTTATAAAGTGGTGAATGAAACTTATATCTCAGGTGGAAAAATTAAGACCACATACACCCTTTTAAATCCCAGCCGGTTGTATTGAAGATATCCACACCCTCCCCCACTTACCCATAAATTGTTTACTACTCTCGCAAATTACAATGCGTTTTCATAGCACCCATATCATCGTATATGTGAAAATATGTGGTTATCCCAAACGGGTACTGATAAATAACACAGGATCTCAGCCTTTGGAATGATCATTGTTATGTCATGCTCTCTATTGTTGAGATACGTTGGTTAAATTTTTGGAGGGGCTAATTATTTTTACTTTCTCCCGACACCTCAGAGAGAAAGTATTGTGATCGTAAATAAATTATAACTCAAGATTTTGATAATATTCAACGTTTCATGACCACCTGAAACAAAAAAATAAAGTGGTTTTCGCAATTCTGTCTGTATGTGCCTCGGGCTAGAGCCAAAACTATTTTATCGGTTGGGCTAAAACTTGGTAACTAGGGTGTTCATAAGGTCCACCCGAGGGGATTTTGGAATTAGATGTCTAACCCTAATTTTAAGGGTAGTTTACTGAGGACAAAAAGAGAAAAAAAAATTTTCTCGAAATTCTCTCTAACGATTTTGATTAAATTTTATATACACTGTTTTTTATTATTATAAACAAGATGGAAAGTCTCATTGGCTTATGAAAATTATTTTGAGTGTACTTTAATTGAGGGAAATTTTTCAATGCTCATCATTTCTCCGCAATTATTTGATATAGTATGAAATATCTTATCATTGTAAATTTGTACGATTATTAAAAATATAAATCTTTTATATGAAATCTCTTTTTCAAAACCAATAGTTTATGAGTTATAAGCAAACATATATGTTGTAGGGGAATTGGAAAATCCAGCTTATTGCAAAAGGCACCGTCAATTTACAATGAGCCAGACTAATTGGAATCAATATTATATTGGTTTATCAGCCTGATAGATTTTAGGCTTATTGTAATTAGCCCATACAGATCTGTGCTATTAAGGAAATTCACCTTTGTGTGCTCAATCAACCTAGTTGATTCCAGACTTATTTCAATACGCTCAAGATAATGAAGGCTTATTAAAATGTTTACATAAATGGTTACCAAACTGTGGTGCGTGGAATTATTCCCGATGGTATTCCATGAGAAGCCAAACAAAACAAAAAAATTAAAGTCATAAAAAAATTGCCTCATAAGCTCTAGTAAATATATTACCTCCCAGTCTAACCTAAATGAAAACAGATCCAAACATTGGTTGTAAGGGTGGCAACACTGATTCGAGCTCAGACAGAAGGTGGAGTCATACAGTCTTGTAATAAACACGAAAACGGTGGTACCTACTCCAAATTACGGAAATTGTTGTAGTGGTACACTATTCAAAAAGTTTGGGAACCATTTGTCTACAGAATATAATATTTTTCTCTTTCAACATGTTCTTAAATTAACTTACTAATTACCGTACGATTGCAGGGTTTGATTAAAAATCTCATGTTCAAGTAATTTATAGTAAAATAGGTAAAGCAAGTAACAAACTTTTATGAATAGGTAGAGGATATTGAAAAATAGTAATGCAGATACAAATTTAATAGTTACCTTTCTTTTACAGAAGAAATACACGTGTTTACAAGTGTATTGTGATATTTACCATTGTCAACTCACACTTTCACATACACATTTTTGTAATATAGAAGTTAATGAAAAAGGAAAAGTAACAAACTTCTATATTTAAGTCATAGTCATTGAAAAATAATAATACAGATACAAATACTTAGCTTTCTTTTGCTAAAGCAATATACGCGTGTACAAGTGTGAATCGTAACATCTACCGTTGTCAATTCATACTTCACACATAACACTTGTTTATTTATTTCCACACAGTAAACTGCCGTGACATTTTGATGTAAGCAATTGTTTTGCCTTCTTAAAAGCACACTTTTTCGTTTTACATTGTTTTTTGAGACTTTATGCTTGCAACTGAAATATCCCTGGCCCCCAAACTTGGATTTCTTACTAACAGCTTCACGAACATTTATATATTTTTCTGGGATGTCTTCAAGAATTTGTGTGCCAGAAATATGGAATTCACTTCTATTGAACCACGTCTTAATGATGCCACACTTTGTTCCAATTTGATAAACCTCATTCCTTATGTTAAGCATTTTCTAAATTCCATTTTGGCAGTCTAATGGCCAAAGGTCTACTTTTGGAATGATCAATAAAACAAAGTTCCCAACTTCAACAGATTTACTTTTTCTTGGAGTAATTTAAATCTTTTTTCCTGCTGCTATTTTCTGGTCTTTGTGCTCTTTTTGACACTCCTCTGTCATATTTTCTTCTCTTTTGCAAGTGCCACAAATAAATATCAACTAGTCTCTTCTAAGATCCCTTCAATGCTCTGAACACAACTCATATGAGCTCCCATCGTGCATTAAGAGGACAAAATATTTAGTGATTCATTCATACACCGTGAACAAACAGAACACGTCTCTTCCTCCAAATTTACCTCTTGATTTTCTTCTCTTGCCCTTGTGGTTTCTCTTTCTAAGTAACGTTCTTTAAATCGTTCCAGAACTTCTTCACCATCAAATGTTGGTAAAATTGCAGGCGGAATGTTCGTTGAGCCTAATCCTAATTTCAGTTCAGTGCCAAATAGTGCTGTGTATGGAATTCTGCCTATGAATCGATGCTTTGAAAAGTGCTGCCACTGAATGAAACGGCAGCCTATTTCCGAGTCTGTACTTCCATTGTCACCCATCCAGGCACGTAGCATGTTTTCAACATTTTTATCGCAGCGCTCCACGCTTCCCTGTGATTCTGGATGTCAGGGTCTTTCATGTACAATTTACATTCAGGCCACATATCTAAAATTTGCTGGATGACATCTGCTGTGAACTCACGTCCATTGTCACTTTGAAAAATATAAGGTGCTGCAAAATCTAAAAAATCTTCAGTAATTCAAATACAACTTCAGCAGCACGTTTTGTTTTCAAAGGGCGAAGCTCACAACATGTTTCATGCTCTTGGTAGTTCATTAACCATTTGCAATCCCTACACGAAGTCAATTGAAAATCTATCAAATCAACTTGTCTGCGAACATTAAAATCCTTTGTAGTGATTGGTCGTACGATGATGTTTCTATGTTGCTGAGACTTCTTTGAATTGCACGTTCTACACAGCAACAGCAAAATCTCGATAGCCGGTCTTGGGATATAAAATATATATTTTTCAGTGCTAACAACAAATTGTCTTTACCTCCATGGCCTGTGGTGCGGTGATACTGATGCAATGTATCAAAATATTCCTCAACAGGAAGTATTACCACAACAGGATCATCATTGGTTTTTCTTTTTTTAAATCAAAACTTCTTTTCACCAAACTCCATGGTATCATATTTCATAGTAAATCCATACTGCTTGTTAGATTCCTTCTTGTCTGGATTTCTTGAATATAAAATTTCACGAACAGCTACTTCTATGGTTGAAACAGCCAAAGGTTTTTTAATCACGTTGTCACACTTATTACTATATTCTTTCATTTACTCATTAAGTTTTACATTCAAAATAAGAATTTCATCTTGAGAGCTGCTTTCATTATCATTGACCTGCACGTTTTCATTTTCAAAAGTTGGAATCTCAGTATCAATTTCCATTTTACAACTAAAACACCCACACACAACAAAAACGAGACAAAAATGTAGAAATATTTATACGTAAAAAGTTAAAACAAAAGAGGCACGCACGCTGGAAGACAAGCTTGAACTAAGGTCTGTCTGGTAGAATAAAGGAGGGTACTTATTTGATCTTGAAAATGATTCAACAGGCAAGTGAGCCCTCTCTACAATTGTTTTCAAGATGCCTGCAGCTGGGCAGTCTTATTGCAATAAGCCTGGAATCGACTAGGCTCATTAAGGAAAAAAAAGTAATTTTCTTAATATGCTAAAACTTTATAGGCTTATTGAAATAAGCTTAAAAATTATCAGGCAGAAAAGCAAATATAATATAATTTTCTAATTAGCCTGGCTCGTTGTAAAATGATGGCATCCTTAGCAATAAGCCGGATTTTCAAATTAGCCTTCGACATCTAAACTTTTTAATTTATTTTTTCTCCTGTGGTGCAAAAGTAGGCAATCTATTATTATTATTATTATTATTATTATTATTATTATTATTATTAGTGCCACGTCTTACTACCCGTTCGGGTTGTACGTACTTACGCTAATGTGTAATGGTAGGGTGATTGTGAGATGAAATGGAGGACCTACAGTTTAACGTGGGATCCGAACCACGTTTGAGGTCTGGCATTCCCCACATTCACAAGTTGTGACTAATAAATGTTTGGTCAGAGGTGAAGGAATGGTTTGGCAATCAGACAAATTTTGCCAGGACCAAGGATTGAACACCGGACTCCCAACACAGAAGTCAGACACCTTACCCCTAGACCGCCAGGTCACCAATTGGCAAGTTGACTGAGTTAATTACCACAAATACGATCACACACGTTGATAGTTTGGCTCGTAATTGCTGCGCATAACATTTTACCACCCATCCAAGCTATCCACATATATAAACAATCGGGGTAAGAATAAGAAGTTAGGTATTTAGATGAAATATAACCGAATTTATGTTGAGAGAGAATAGAAAATAATTTAGAAAAAACACCCGGTACACCCTACCTGGATTTAATCCCGATCTCATCTAGCACTTAATCCGTACGAATACTGTTGTGAAAGTCTATAGCTTGTTTTCAAATGACGAAAAAAAAGCCCCCAAAAAACATACTAATATTAGCAGTCTGTATTATTGGTTTAGTCATTTGCGCACCTGCCTATTGAGCTTAAGGTCTCTGGTTTGATCCCTGGCAGGCTATAAAATATATTGCTTGTGATATTGATTACAGTAAAACCTTGGATTGCGAGCATAATTCGTTTTCGTAAACGTGTTCGTAATACAAAGCACTCGTATATCAAAGCGAATTTCCCCCATAAGAAATAATGGAAACTCAGATGATTCGTCCCCAACCCAAAAATATTTAATCTAAAAATGATTAATAGCTTTTTTATTTTCGTTATTTAAATGTAACTGTACTGTAACAAAATTTATAAATTAAATTTAATCGTGGCTAGTGTGAGGTAAACGAGAGAGAGGAGAGGAGGAGGTGTGTTATTGTTTAGGTTGACTTTCACTGTCACTAACAGAATCACTGCTATATGTTGGCTCACTGGAATATTTTTCTTTTTGTGCGACTTTAACAAAGAACCTATCCAATGACACTGCTCGGCAGACAATGCATAACCATAGTACTACTCGTATTGCAAGATATCGCTCGTTTATCAAGTTAAAATTTATTGAAAATTTTTGCTCGTCTTACAAAACACTCGCAGACCAAGTTACTCGCAATACAAGGTTTTACTGTACTTGATTGCCAAGCGACTGAATGTTGTGGTAGGTCCATAGTTAAGCTAGCTTGTAAATAATGGTTTTATTTAATAAGTTGAATCAGAAATTACTAGTCAAATATTCTATGTAAACATTAATATCACACAATAGTTTTACGATGATTAAATTAAAATAACCAAACGTATTTATATTAAGGTATGAAAAAACTACTCAAGCTAAAATATTTATGCTGTTAGTATAATCAAAGAATCGTTTTGAGACGAAAAACTTCTGAGGTCAACTTTCTCGTCCAAGTCTCCTGACTCTTAGTAAAGCCCGGCGTAAGATAAGACGTTTTATGATTTTGGTGCATATCAACAGCTAAATGTCTTCGTTTTAGAGGCCTCAATTTATTTTTATAACATCATAAACCTTGTATTAATAGCTTTCATAGCCACTTCAATGGCCAGATGGTATGAGGCGTCACACTCGTGTTGGACTGGCCTGCTGAAGACGGGGAGATCGATGTTCGAATCTGGGTCGGGTCTACTGAGGATAGTTTTTCCTAAATGGTTTCCCCCTCTGCTTCCAAGCAAATGCAGGTAGATTACACTTAAAAGGCTTCCTTTGTCGTACATATTCCATCAGAGTATTTATCATATACTGATTGCCAAACCCTTCCTTCACCTCTGACAAGATGTGTACTAATCACAACTTGTGAATGTGAGGAATGCCAGGCCTCCACCGTGTCATTTCATCTCACAATCACCCTACCATTACACATTAGCGTAAGTGCGTATAACCCGAACGGGTAGTAAGACACAGTGCTAATAATATTATTATTATTATTATTATTATTATTAATAATAATAATTTATCATATAAGTAAATAACCTGAGCAGGTATGAAGACGTGGTGATTAAAAAAACCTTCATGCAGTCACCGACTAACATAAATTTATTTTATTTATTTATTCGAGGTGTTTAATTTGTACTTTCCGAATCAAATGATTATATCAGCACACGATAACTTCTATGAGCGAGAGTGAAAGGGCCCACCAATATTACCAAGAAAGGTATTTTCACATACCTCCCAGGTACCCTTTACATACCATGATCGACATGTGACCGACGGCTTTACTTCCCTTCCAAAAGAAGTTCTGCTATGGATTTTGGTCGCTCAAGTAAAGTCAGTTGACCCCTGCTGTGTGTGAACCCACTAAAATATGTTCCTGAAGTGAGAACTTTACCCCAAGACTACCGAGGTCGACAACTCAAATTACAATAATATAGATTGCATTTCTTATATTGAAAATGTGTAAACCTAGATATAATAACTCTCGAAGTATATTCTTTTACTTAAAAAAATGCTTTGGCAGAAGTTGAAAAAATTATGTTAAAAGGAACAGACGTTAAAAAATTGATTTATTTCTTTAAATAGTTTTAAAATTTTAAATGTTTGATTACATACTCGGTGTATAAGCTTTACATTTCTGGAAACATTGTCGAAAGGAATCGATTGAAGTTTTAAATTTATAGCACATGCATTTGGTCCTTATATCTTTTGATCCAATGAAACGATTAATGTAACAACTAGTTTCATACTTTGTCTCCCCGAAGACTTCTGCGTTATATATTATTTTATTTTAGTGCCAGGATTTCTCTTTTATTCCTTTAAAATAATGTTATAATTTCGGTCGTACAGCTTGCTGAACTAGAATACACATTTATATAAGTTCGCGTGATTTTACTATTACTGCCCAATTTAAAAAAATTAACATCAGAATAAAAAATAGTATAGTTCTCATGCTTTGTTTCACTAAACCTATGTAGACTATTTGCATATATTTACCAATAGGTAGAGAGAGTTTCAGCCCACATTTTTCTAGGAGAGAGAGTGGAAAAAATTTAAAGACACCAGCTCAGTGTCTATAAATCAAGCTGGGATTCAAACCTAAAACTTCACCTCACTTAAAAACCATCCATGGGTGGAGTTAAACATATTTTGAAAAATTAAAGATTTACATTTTTAAAAAAAAGTTCCAAATATTGTAATAAATAACACGGAGTATTGGTCTTTTTTGACCTATAGCAATGGTTTCCTCTTTCCTTCCAATAATATAGGGTTCGAAACTTGGTTGGGAATGTCAACTAATAAAAACCCTAATCACTAAGCACAGAGCCTAAACGTCAAACTTATCTTGTCTGATTCTGCCAGGGACAGGAGGTTCGAATAGTTGCCTGGTGTATTGAGGATGTATTATTTTTCTAAATAGCCTCTGATTTTCCTTATTCGCAAAGGCAGATACATATACTCTAAGCCTTTAATATTTAGTTTTTACACATTAGTATACATAAAAGTGCAGATATCCATAACGGATAATATGACACGAAAAAACAATGACCAAAGAGTAATACTTTCTTAATTTGGGTGTTTAAGATGGGATTGAAGGGGACGCGTGAAAAAGACAGTGTTTTTGCAGTTTTTATGTCAAAACTTTTTTTTTGGCCAAAATAAATTAACTATTGCTCCAGTAAAAAAAACATTGAATTTAATTTTCTTCACACGGTGACCTCAAAATTTCTTAAATATCCGTCAAGGGTGTTCTGGAATTTAATTACAACTTTTTCTCTTCATTTATGATTGTCATTATTATTATTATTATTATTATTATTATTAGTAGTAGTAGTAGTAGTAGTAGTAGTAACCATTCGGGTTGTACCCACTTACGCTAATATGTAATGGTAGGGTGATTGTGCAATGAAATGGAGGACCTACAGTTTAACGTGGAATCCGAACCACGGTAGAGGCCTGGCATTCCTCACATTCACAAATTGTGATTAATACACGTCTTGTCAGAGGTGAATAAAGGGTTTGGCAACCAGATAAATCTGTGCTGGGACCGAGGATTGAACCCCGGACCCTCAGCACAGAAGTCTGACACCTTACCCTTAGACTGCCAGGTCACTCTTTTCTTGATTTAAAAAGTTTGTTAGATAATGCCGCCATGCTCATGACAGATATTAAGTAACTGTTGATATCACCATGTGAAGAAATTTAAACTATGTTTGTACTGGAGCAATATTTTAATTATTTTGGCAAAAATAAATGTTTTGCCATAAATCTACATAAACACAGGTTTATCCTCGCGTCCCCTTCCATCCCACCTTAACGTGTAATTTCTGAACCAGTCAATTAAATCAGTGCACGACTTACAAACTAGGTTATAATATAATAGAAACAGCCTCCTGTCTTCTCTGTGTTAGTTCAGCACTGTTAAAGGGTAATGATCAATTTCATCATTTAAATATCTTGAAGGACAGATGAGAATCGAACCCGGTTTCTTTGACTCATTAGTGTAAATATAATATTACGTAAAACCTGGACGGGTAGAAATACGTGGGGATGGGGGAGGTAGGACATACGCGTGCGCGCACACACACACACACACACACACACACACACACACAACCTTTTCTGTTAAAATAATAAAACTTGGTGTTTGCCAACATAATTCTGGTTTCGGTACATCCCCTTGAAAGTGTAGGACCCCGTTGACATTGTCTGACCACGACACGTCACCAACATCACTCCGATAAATTCGAGTTGAAAAGCACGTACAACTACACTGACCATACACATAGGGTCGGAGCCGGCTTATAAAAGAAAGACGAAAAAAACAATTTTACGACTAACATCTAAGTGAAATAAATTGCGAGCTTTTTTTTTTTTGTGTGTGTGGGTCTTCTTTATTTGGTTTTTATTCATCCCTTTTCTTGAGTCCTCTTTCTCTTCGGCTTCAACAACAAGCTAGGAGACTATGGTTAGACACTGGTTAGATTGTGTTTGGTAAAAAAAAAATACGGTTGAGGGGCCTCGCCTTGGTGGTTACGTGAACTAAACGTCAGTATCGTCTGTGGTCTGGTTAGCTGGTTTCGAGGAGCTCGAGCGGTTTCGATGCCCGGCTAGATGTAATATTAACATTTTTTCAGAATTAGTTTCTAATTTTTTCCTCCAAGCAATTAAGTGTGAACTTTCTCTCGAATTCTACCTCCCACATCTCTACTCTATTAGTGTAAGTTACCTAAATAAATGTGTATAGTGTGGACAGGTAATGAGTTGAGACGCACAAAATCAAACAAAGTATAAAAAAATAGCCATACTAAATAATTGTAAAAAATATTAACAGTATTTAATATATTCATAAGTCAAGTAATGTGATCTTCACTGGTCACTAATGATAGGTAGTATTGCTACTGATCAAATAATACTAATTATGTATTTGCACAACGTCATATATATTACGTCAGAAGGCTATGGGTGAAAAGGGTATTGAGAAAATATATTTCAGCATTTTCGTGAAGGTAGAGTGAGAAACCATTAAGGAATACAACAGCCTCAAGCCTGGATTCAAACCAGACAAAATAAACCAGACTAAATAGGCTTTACATTCAGAATGAGTGCTCATTGATGCAAGTAATATTATTAAGGGTGCATTACAATTGGTCCATGTAAATTTGTTATAATGTGCGTTTAAAATGGGTAGCGTTAATCCAAAATTACAATCGGGCCACGTAAATATTAAAATTGGGCTACGTATAAATTTTACAGTTGGGTACCAGCTATGAGACAAGGTTGTGCATAGATATGTAAAGACATACACATCCGAACTATAGAAATCACTTCGTGTAGTGTTCCAGTGATTGAAACATGAAAGGTTCGTTTATGTGGAGTGAAAGGAGCAAAAAATTGTTTTTCATGGAAAGTAACTAATTTCCAATGACTCATGCTGCTACCGATGTTATGGTTCGTTGGAGATGTCGAACAAAAGTGTTTATCAAAAGTGTACACGGACAACATAGAGAGTAATGCTATAATCAATGGAGATACAAATAAAAATAAAGAAGTGGTGAAAATTATAAATTGACAAGTTATAAGCAATGGTGTAAAGCGAACAGCTAAGGAGAATTTTCGTGAAAGACCATCGAAACTCATCCGTTCTGAGTTGGCAAAATATCATGAAGAAGATATTACAACGCATGATATTGCCTTGGTACGAAATAAACATTTATTTACTTGGCCAGGCGGGATGCTGTTCAGAAACTGCCGAAGAATCAAGAAGTATTAAAGGCTATTGAAGGTTAGTGAATTTTTTTGATAGTTCAATATGGTTTTCCATGAAATAAAATTTAGGTGGTAGCTATAAGAAGGTCCCATACGTAAAAATTATGTTTTGATATAAAAGAGGTTAAAGTTCAAATGAAAATATTGTAATCGTTAAAAAAAATCCATCTCAAGAAATTAATGATGAATCTTTACCTTCTATATGAGCACCAACAAAAAAAGTGGGTTATTGATTCTATTTGTCCCTATGTCTGTCTGTACCAGGACTTTTTTTTTACTGTGATCCTGGCCCTAAAATTAATGATAGTTTAACAATGAGTGATGTTTTGGAATAATAATTTTTTTTTCTAAAATCGCTCTAATTGGGTTAAAATTAAATTTCTAGGATTTGTTTTAAATGACAAGGTATCATTGTTTTCCAGGCAAAAATTCGTTTAAGGCTGTAAGTTTAATGAAGGGAAACTTAAGAAAATTCAAAATATATAAAAAAAAAGCTATAATGATTTAGTTACAAATGGAAATCTTGGGAGCTTTTGACCTGAAAAATAACATTGTATACTTTTTTTTGTGTAAAAAATATTTGATAGAAGGTGTACTGATGATTGATTTTTCAAAATAGATTTAAAAAAATACCTTTGACAATTTTGGTCAAACATGATATGTAGGGAGTATTTTACATGATAAATTTATAATAGTAAGTGTTTAGTTTTCAAAAATAAATTAAGGGGGTTTACTTATGATGAGTTTTAGGCAATTTGACTTTTTTTATATGGCATTTAAGAATTAAATCACTATAAATATTTGGGAATTATTTTTCATGATGTATAATAATATATTTTATATTTTTACAAATTTAAATTATTTGAAAGTGGTTTATAAATAAGTAATGTTTGAAAATTTGATTTTTTTAAAATTGTATGAACATTGTATTTAAAATCGCAACGAAAACTTTAATTATTTTCATAACAGGCTTATTATGGAAACACATATATTTTCTTTTTTTTTCCACAGAAGAAATCTAGAAAAGTATGCAATTCAAAATTTAATTATTGGTTTTGTCTTTTTGTGTTTCAGATTTTAACCCAAGAACAAATAGAATGGAAGACTTTGCTCTCATTGTCGACAAGGTTCTCAATATCATAGTATTCTCCTGCTTTACGAGTTTAAACTTTCTGTGTTCCGTAAAAACAATTTTTGTAGATGGAACTTTTCATAATTCTGTACTAAATTATTTACGCAAATGCGCATGGTTTTAAGTATGGACATTATGTACCATTAGTATTTGGTGTAATGGCTTCAAAAAGCTTATCAACGTACACTTTTTTTAAACTGTCAGTAGAGAAATGTTCTCAATTTAACCTTGTTTTAAACCCTAAAAATACTGTAGTTGATTTTGAGCGTGAAATACACGAAGCTGTAATCATGCAATAGTCAGGAGACAAACATTGTTGGTTGCCAGATTCATCTTGGCCAACATCGACACATTAAGTCCCTTGGTTTATCTAAAATATACAACAGTAAAACTTCAGCTGAAGGACAGTATATAAAACACATTTTTGGGATGTAATTTTTAGAATCATAAAAAGTTAGAGACTTTTTTGTATCTGAAATGAGGGTGAATATCCCCAAAAACGAAGAAACACTTAAATTCTGCGACTAAATTGTAGACACATATATTGCTCTGAAGAGTCACAATTTCCCCCAAAAATTTGGGTCTCCGTATTCGAATCTACATCCATAACAACAAACGCGTGCGAATTCTTTCACTCGGAGTTCAATTCCCATTCTTATTTCTCTTATCCGTCTTTATATATATAAACATGCTCTTAGAATTTCAGACAGAAATTTATATTAAAATTAGGTCAGCCAACAAAAAGTTAATTAAAGAGTGAGGAAATAAATAAGGGTAAAGCAAGATTTCATAAGGTCGAAAATATTACTTTTAAATAATGGATTAATAACTAAGCGCCAGTTTGTAAAAGCAGTTTCTTACAAATGTTTACCCACAACAAACATGTAGATTGTTTGACATGGCTTAGCATTTATTGTGTATCAAATACGAGTTTAATTAAAGCGAGTGAGCCCAAACATAAAAAAAGAATTTTTATTCTGTATGTCCCCATGTATGTCTGTCTATATCAGGACGTATATCTGTACCAGGATTTTTTTTTATTTTGACCGTGGCCCGTAACCCTAAAATTAAGTGTAGTTACTATATACTTACTTAATTAGGCCTACTATAGTTTGTATTTACATGTTTTTATACGTCTATGCACAACGTTTTATCATAAAAGGTATACGTGGCCCAACTGCAATGTTATTAAGTTTAATAGATCTATATATTTTATAATCCTCCTGGTCAACGAATATGGCCCAATCCACCTGTGAGCTTATGGGGGAAATTGGTTTCTTGGCCCAATTGTAACGATACAATTATTAATAATATAAATAATAAAGTAGTAACAATAATTTTTCATTCAATTTTTTTATTTTCCTTTATTAAAGTGCTATCTAACAGTATATACCTCTAACATTAATTCTAATAACATATTAGCATGTTATCAATTTTCCTATTTTCTAAACTGTACTTCTTACTGTATTTTTTTTAATTCCCATTGATCATTATTTTTTAAACTACTATTATAAATTACAATGGTTTGATGGAACTTCGACACAAAAGAGGTCATTAACGTTAAAAATACGAGAAAATAATATTACCTTAAATCTTTCTCAAAACAGGAGAATTTCAAGCCCATGAAACTTATAGCTAATGACACATCCCTTTATATTAACAAAGGAAAGCTAAGAAGAATGGGAAGCCATGGTTAATGAGAGGCCGAGTAAGAAAAATAAGAAAGTAGACAAATGGAAAAGGGGGATGGGTATAAGAGGAAAGCCACAGCTCCTCTTGCACTTGGTAAAATTATTCTTAATCATCCCTATTTTACAGATCTCAGGGTATTAAGGGACATTTAAGGAAAAATAAACTCGTCTACAATTTATTTTCCACCTCATCTTGCTACCCGTTCGAGTTTTACGCATACATATTTTTTTACAAATAATTTGAGGTATTTAACGTGCACTTTTTGAACCGATTGATTATATAAGCACACGATAATTTCTACTGTCGAGAACGAAAGTTCCTAACAATTTTGTCGGGAAAAGTATCTCCACGTACTTTCCAGGGTTCTTTTACATGCCACAACTGACAGGGGACCAACGGCCTTACTTCCCCTCTTAAGGAAGTTGTGCTACGGATTTTTATCGCTCAAGAAAAATACGTCGACCTCGGCTGGATTCGTACTAATGATCAACGGGTCACGTGAGGCGAGTACTTTACCTCAAGACCACTGAGGTCTACTCGCATATATATTAACTACGCTAATTTGCTAGAGATAAGGAAGATTGGATTTACAAACATTTCCTCCTTTTTTGCGTGAAGCCAAGGAATGTGAAATTATTTAGGTAAAACCACCCTTTCTACACTAGGCTAGAATTTAAACCCCGACCTCCTGGTTTTCAATAAGCCAGGCTGATCAAATTATCCCTTTAGACAATGTGCCTATCAGTTAATCCACAATAAAATAAACTTATATTATCAAATTAGATTTTTAAAAGGTTTAAAACTAAATCAACTTTAATTTAAAGATGTTCACCAAATATCAAAACTCTTTAACATATGAAAGAACACGATATTATATTTTAAAGGAGTTAGTTAAAACAACTGAGCAAATATATTACATCCATCCAGAAAAGTAGCAAGCATACCTTGCATGTTACAACTATGGTATAGCTTATAAGATAGGGCCATAAAGCAATCATTCAAGGTAATCATTGAAGGCTATATTTAAGTATGGTAAAATAAAAACATGTTAAAACCCTAAAAATGAATGTGTCGAAAATAAATTATTTTAATAATTTGCCACTTTATCATTTCTATAGTTTAATTTTCATAGGAAGATAGATTTAATTTATTAGATCTAGTTTCACAAATTCATACATCAAATAATACTATATGTAGATGTTACTCGTAATTTGATAGATATTATCAATACCTATATGGTGGTGGGGCTAATTCTATAGATCTGGACTATTCGACCTTATCTTACCTCAGCTCTCCTAGCTTATGGAGGAATTCATTTCCGAGGTGGGGACACAATTAAGGCGAATTTCATAATTCCCAGATGGTAGGATGATACATGAGAGTGGTGAAGTTGGAAAGCAGAGGGGACCTACAGTTTAACGTGGGCTCCGAACTACGGTGGGGGCCTGTAATAGCACACATTCCCAAAGCGTGAAAACACTTTTTGCCAGAGGTGAAGGAAGGGTTTGGTAATCAGATAGATCTCTGCCGGGACCGGGATTTGAGCCTCGGGCCCCTAACACAGAAGTCTGACAGCTTACCCTTAGAGCACCAGGTACCTTCAATACCTATATAATAATATAGTAAAATGTTATCAGTGTTAAAAGTTAGCAAATTTGTTTTTATTTTCCAAAATTATATTCCTACTAGAATCCTACTCTGGATGCAGGCCTATGTAAATATGTTTCAAATAAAATGGCACGCGTTCATGTATTGGCTACAGTTATATTGCATCTTTAAGGTATGAAGTGAGCTCAATTTGTATTTGAACGAAGTTTACATATTTAATGTCGTAATCTTGTTGATTCATCGTTACAATTTCCATATTAATGTGGGAGTGCTGGAGACACAGGGAAAGTAGTGTTTTTGTAGTCTTTAATGCAAAATATTTTGTTGGCCAAAATAAACAAAATATTTTTCTAGTAAACACATAAAGTTTAATTTTGTTCAAATGATGATATCAACATTTTTGTTGAATATCTGTCATGAGCAAATTATTATTTAATGATAAACTTTTTAATTGATGAAGAAAAGTTATCATTAAATTCCAGAACACCCTTGACAGATATTAAAAAACTGTTGATATCACCATATTAAGAAAATTAAGCAATGTGCTGGTACTGGAGCAATATTTTATTTGTTTTAGAAAAAAAAAGTTTTTTATAAAAACTCCAAAAAACACCCTTTATTGTGTCCCCTACACTCCCACCTTAAAACTCCCACAGAAATTAACGATAATCCAAAATCAGTGTATTGTGGGTCGCATTTTCAAATTAAAATGGTGATTGTTCGCAGCTGGTTGCACCTTTGTGGGTGGTTAAATTATAATTTTATGTGACTGTTTGAAATTGCTTGATAAAAAATTCGAGTAGTAATTTATATTCACGTCAACTTATTTCGATTGTTATTAACACATATATTTACAACCTAGTAAATTTCTTTAGCAATTAATTATTTTCTTCCAAGTGTTTCCTGAAACATAAATAATATCGTTGAATGTATACGAGGAAACGGTGGACTGCTTTCTTCGCATCTATGCACAAGTTGTATAGAGATATTAAAAAAAATATATCATATCTGTAGTAAAATATTATTACTTATAAATTTATGGTGTGCTTTAATTGTAGGTTTGTTGCGTTGTGCAATATTAAAACATAAAATATCCAAAAGGTTAGTTTATATTTTTGTAGTAAGAATAACTAATATTACGCCTCCCAATTATACTAACTAATATCTGGAATATAATCTCGGCAATTGAGCTCCAATAATAAACAGTCTCGTAAATCTTTCATTAAATTGTACAAGCGAGAAAGATTAACACTCGATTGGCACACTTGTAACAACGTTGTAATTTTTACCATTATGAAAAGCAACCATGTTAATATTTGAAAGTATGAAGAAAATTAAATAATATATATATGACTATTAAAAATCCTCGGTAAAATTAATTGGCTGGAGCCTTAACCAGTATTGTAAAAAAATTCGTTTGTTGTCATTATATCAATTTCTGAGATGAATTTAACTGGCGAAAATGATAATTCGATTTTGGCTGGCTATATAATTCTACCCTCGAGGAAATTTCTTGTATAGCAACCCTCAAAATAATGTTTAAATTATTGTAAGCTTGTAAGGGAAGTATGCAACACACCATATTCAAGGGGCTGCTATTAGAAACTTCAAGTGGGAGGGAAAGCTTGTAGAACCCAGTATTTTTGAGTTTTATAGCATTATTTTTACAAAATAAATCGATAATTGCGTCTGAAAATTCATTTAGTTTGATTTACCACACATGGTAATATTCACAGTTCTTAAATATCTGTAATCGGCATATTGGTATATGATAATAAAAAATTTATATTAAGAGCAAGGGTTATCCTAACATCAATGTTCAGGATTCTAATTACAAGCTTTTAAGAACTAAATTTGTAGGAAATAAAGATAAAAACAGTTTATGAAACTATTTTTTATTTATTTGTATCTAAAAAATTGTATAAAAACTTCAAAAATCACTTCTATCCCACATTCAGAAATACTAGAAAGTATCTAAAATAATATTGTATTCAGATATTAATTCTTTTACTAAGATGTATGCATTTCTGATTTAAAGCTAAAGTAATGAGTGTCATGTGTGCTGTTTTTCATTTTCATTTATTTGAGGTGTTTAACGTGCACTTTCTAAACCAACCGATTATATCATCACCTAACTTATAACATCCAGCCCTCAGACGTTAATTCAAAACTAAGAAAGGGGAAACCCACATTCCACCAATGATACATTTTGTAGCCATGCCAGGAATAGAACCCGGAACACTTAGCTCAATAGACAGATAAGCTACCGAATGAGATATGTGTTGTTACATTAAACTAAATAAAAAAGTACTGGTTAAAATAATTATTTTGACTATCTGTATCACAAGTCCCTTGCGGCAATCTAGAGCAGCAACCTCAAGAATGAAACTAACAATCTCGGCTAAGTGTACCAAACCCGAAGCGATTTTCTTGGCTGACCTTTCGACCCTAAACATAATGCCTCAGAGAAATGGTATATAATGTTTGGAAAATTACGGTCGGGGCAACGTGACCCTTAAGACGTACTGAATCGACTATCCCACTGTTCAGAACAATACCCTACAACGTAGAGAGTCGTGAGGTTCGAATGGTTACAGATGGTATCTTCAGGATGTATTGAGTTGTTAGAACCATTCGTACCTTACGTGTGGTCTGTTAACAACTTCTCATCGAGAATATGGTGAATATATTGTAGTCATATATCAGAAAATGATCGCAGAGCTAAATTTAGACATATTTTTTCAACACGCTACTAAAACATATATCTTCCTACGTTCTAATACCGGTAATGCCGTTGAATTTGGGATGATACCCTACGATATAGGGCGTTCAGAAGGATTGTAAAAAACAGATAATTTATAAAGGATTAAAATATTTGGGCAACGTGTGTAGTATTCTTTTTTTTAATGTGGACTAGTCGGTATTTAACATAACTAGGTAAAATTTTAATAATATCATTAGTTTGAAGAAATACATGAAACTTATTGATAGTTTGAATGGAGCAAGTTCTTATTTTTGACTCAACCGTTTGGCAATTCTTTGTCTGTTCATCATCCGATTACTGCCAAATGATGGGACCAGTTTTAACTAAATTTGAATCCAGGCTAAAGACATGTATTTTTGATTAATTTTAATACATATTGTGAGACTAATGCCTCAAACCACATGAATAATGGTTACTTTTTTATGAATATAATGCACTTTTGAATATAGTATGAATTTGTTTATGATTAACTTGATCACCAAGGAATAATTTCAACTTCAAATAAAAAAGCGATAGATTAAGATTATAAAAACGATAAGAGCATGACAATATAATTCCTTGCATGATATACTTAGCAACATTTTAATGGGNGGGGGGGGGGGGGGGAGCAAGGTCTACCATTCACAAAACCACTACTTGTAAAATCTCAATATTTCCTATTGTATTTTCACAAATGAAGAGTTTTCATGAATTTATTATAAACACATTATTTTGTTCTTAAAATTGATTGATTTGTTCTTTCAAATTACGTGACTGCCCAAATAAAACAATAACTTTAACATTAATAAATAATACGCTAAATTAATTTTTATGGTAAATGCGAAAATCGTAGATTTTTTTAATCACAATTGTGAACTTGTATAGTTTTAATCAAACAGTCTTACTGATCCATTGTCTCATTGAGATTTATGAAATTCCTTTTACTCTTCTTCTGCTTAGCTAATCTCCTCGACTTTACCATCAGTTTATATTGTTTTCCAGAACGCTCAAGATATACAGACACAATTTATTTCCATCTTTATATAAGAGAAGAATATTGCATACATAAATTAGCATACTGTGAATAAAACTATGCGAGTCAAAATAAAATTCAAAAAAATATGTGTACAGAATTTCATAAAAGATATCGCAATGCATGTGAAGCTTTAAAAAAACAAATAGGTCATAGATATTCAACCTGTATGCCATGCGAACACATTCTCTTATTTGATCTTTGACTCCAAAAGCATTACATTCTACACTATAACGCAGCTTATGAAATGCTTTAAATGGAATAAAAAAAATGGAAGTTCTCAGCTATGTCAATGCATGTGCACAAAGGTAACAGTCTAGTCTTGTCTATTTTGTCAGGGATGCGGGAAGGGGGTCATTGTTAGAATTTAAGGCAGGTGTGCTAATAGTTTTTAATTCTCCCTCCACGCAAACGCAGTTACACTCAATTTGTTTTAATCTCCTCCATTATTAGTGGGAATATATGAATATTCCAAACCGGAATATTGACGGGGAGCACGAAACAGTGTTATCAACTTTAATTTTGAATAAAATATATTAACTGCATCGAGTGGAAACGAAATAGATTGTTGCCAAAATTATAAATTAATGAGGTTTAAAGTGAAAACGAAGTAAAATCCAGTTTTCATATAAATAACCTTATCTGACAGCTAATAAACCTACTATAACTACTCTCACCTATTCATGCGCAAAGTCATATGATCTACAATTGTCACTTTTGATAAATATTATCAATACCATAAAACTATTAGTATAGTAAAATGTTGTCAATGTTGACAGCAAAAAAAAAGTAGTTTGTATTTTATAGAAATTTATTTCAATTAAAATCCTTCTATACACAAGCGTTGTCACGTTAAAAATGAAATTAATCATTAGAACTAGTTAAAATAAATAATTGTTTAGGCTTATTGGTATTAAAAAAAATTACCAAGGAAGTCAGCTAATTAATTATAGTGACTTTTCATTCATCTTAATACAAACTACTTGGGTATAGTTTTAGTGAAATAATATATTGTAGTTCGGGTTACATCGTCTTTCTTCGGTGTTAATCGGCTCTACAGTGTTGAAGAGTCAAGATAGCGGAGCTGAAGGTACAGCTTCACGCTTACGAAGGAGTATAGTTTAAAATAATGTTCAAGGCTTTGTCACGTTATACAACATTAATGTACGCATTGGGTCCAGAGAAAGTATGTTTAACGAAAATGTATTTAAAGTGAAGCATTTATCTATCTATCTACCATTCATTTACCTTGAAAGGTAGAAAGCATACCTTGAATGGTTCAACTATGGTGCAGCTTATAAGATAGGGAGCATAGTGTAATACGTGAAGGTAAGACTGCTACCTTCTAGGGTAGACGGAGTGTACTGCACTGCAATCGTCATTTACGGGATTAGGACGTAAATAACACGTTTATAGCACAATAACCAGTGTAGGCCTTATTTTTTGAAAAGAGGTAAGCATATTGATTACTTGACATTGTTTTTAAACTTAGGGTAAGTATAACAATCACATGAAAACAATTAAATACGGGTAATAAACAGTTAAATATTAATTTAATCACAAAGTGTAAGAAGATAACACATAGAGACGAAGGGGTTTGAAAACAAACTGACAACAGTCACAATGACATGAAAGTAGTTATTTGGAAGCTGATCTGGCGGTGGGTGGCGTTAGGCCGCTAAGTATACGTTAATGTGAAGCAAGTGTCCGCCATTTAGTGAATGGTGTCGCTGTGAATATATCTGTACTCGCGAATGAAGGTTCTTATGACGGGGCATGCCTGTTTATGAATTTAGGGTGATTTTTTTTTTAGCACCGCTTCTTACTATTACCCATTCAGGTTATGCGCTTATCTACTAATCACGCTAATAGTTTTATGGACGAGGAAGGACATATTTATA
This sequence comes from Timema genevievae, assembly GCA_902155825.1. Lineage (NCBI taxonomy): Eukaryota > Metazoa > Arthropoda > Insecta > Phasmatodea > Timematidae > Timema > Timema genevievae. Next base: position 109,809 of record CABFWO010000266.1, on the reverse strand, counting down.
TGAAGTATACCAGCATTTGCGTGGTGATAGAATGGAAAATCATTTAGGAAAATAACAACCTTGGTATATCCGACTGAGATTCGAACATTGATATCACCGTCATCAGCAGTCTAGTATATTGCGAGAGCAGTGCCTTAGACCATGCTGCTACCGAAGCGGCTTTTAGCTTAACTAAGTGATGTTTAGCTTCCAATAACATAGCACCTATAAACGATCTTTTATATATTGTTTAGTTTCATTTTTCAGTATTTGTATATTAGTGAGTGATTTTAATTAATTCTAAGATAAATACAACAGCCAAACCCAAGGTAAGGTAAGGTTAACTTATGGTAAGATGATTAACTTAAAAATACAAACATATTTTTTGCGGTCAATATTGATACCATTAAACTATATTAGTGTTACTTTACTATCTATAAAAAGTTACACCCGTATCTTACATGATTTAATTTATGGACATATGAAAATAGTTTTGGTTATTTTTGTAACTTTAAAATACTGTTTTTCCTACCGTAATCCTATTAACGTAAATTTACGATTTAATGAAATGAAAAAGAAAACCACGATTTCCTCAAAACAACTATGTTTCCCTTTTGAGAGTGATGTATTGTAACGAAGAAGATTTACGCAGTGCAGTCTAGTATAGGTAGACTTGTACACTTTCATCAAATACATCCAATGTATGCAAAGTATTCCTCATAAAGTGCTGTTGTATGTTGGGAAGCGGGGGAGGTAATAATTCTTGGTATGGGGCAAATTGCCTGCTTCCATCCACTTTCGGAAAAGAATGNATGGGTAGTCTTGTGTCTGTTGTCTTGTTGTGAGAGAAGTGGATGTAAGAATGTTGGGAATGCAGGGGGGGGGGGGGGGGGGGTAGGGATTATTTTTACACTAGAGCAATGGCTTTATTTTAAGCTGGCCGTGACCTTGGTGGAAAAAAAAAAGTCTTCATATCTATATTCTCTACATTTTATTTCATCCACGTGCGGAATATTTTCCCCGTGAAGAAATATGGCCGAATGTCGTAGACGACTCACATTTTGACTCATAAGAAAAGTTTCTTTGTTTTTTGTAAGATCTATGGAAGTTCTAGAATAAACTTGGTGGATGTCTTCTAGCAATATTTTCATGAGAACAACAACTATATATCTATTTCTAAGAATACAGTATATTTACATATATATAGCCTGAAAACTTTGTTTATTATAACATAGATTTTCTTTTTTTCTTTTTGGTGCAGTTTAACTCGTTAGCACTTATCAGGGAAGTTTCTATTAAATCTTCAAACAAATTGAAATATTTGGTCCAAACATGCACTCAATATATTTTTAAGAGATATGTATATCTTATTAAAACGGACAAATAACTTACCGAAACTTTAAAATTTCTATTTAGTTTGCTACCAACCTTTTCTATCTTGCAAGGCGTCTTAATACCGTTATGGTTTTACTAATACTTATATAAAAATTACAATAATATGATAAGGATGAGGAGGGTTCTATTTAAAGGAAGTATATACACATTTTCATAGAGGGAGACTATTTTTATTTAGGAAAAAGCACCCTCAGTACACCCAACTGGGATTCAAACGCCTACCTCCCCATAATTGGTAGGCCAGTATATTTCGTACCTTAGATCTGCGGTGGGAAACCCTGTTGCCAATCGTTACAAGTGGCGAGTTGACTATAAAAATTTGGCGAATTTGAGTTTGTCCACTTTCACATTAAAATTAGATTTTTCTGATGGCATGTGATGGTTGTGGCTTGATGTTGAGGTGAATTGAGTTCAGATATTGAGCCAATGTTTCTCTAGCTTGTCAGACTAAAGGATTGTCAAATTTTGCCTTAAAATGTCTTACATTTTTAATTTGGCCAGTTTCCATAATTATTTTTCGTTTGAGAACGTTTCAACTGAGAAGTCAACGTGTACTGTCCACAATTTGAATACACTTGTTCAAACACCGTGTGTTGTTTTGAAAGCTCAATTGAGCAACCTAATTTCTAAAGTTTTACATGGTGTGGCGAATTTCACTTCTCATATGCGACACCTGTGGGTAAATTGACAAATACGTTGCCCACCTCTGTCTTAGACCATTTGGGCAGGTATTATCAGATATTGAAAATTTTGCAAATTATTTTAGTATGACGGTTGGTAATGATAGCAGGTGTTTGAAAAGATTATAGATTTTACTGACACTTTCTTATAAACGTAAGCTATAGTGACAGGCATGACTATAAGCATATACACAGGAGGAATAAGAAGATCAAAACATATTTGTATTGTCAAAAAATTTCTTCCTACCAGAAAGATGAGTAAGGTAAACTCTATCTATCGTAAATTAATGTATATCTTTGTGGAGGGAGTAAGTTGTAGTGGCGCACCCAGGTAGGGAGGAAAATATGGCAGTTGCCACCCTACCCCCAGACCTCAAATTATTTTTCTAAAATTTTCCAGCAAAGGACCACTCCAAATCGCTTTTAGAGGCATCCAATTTTTAAAAATTTGCTGGATTAAGACCATACCAAATGGCTTCTAGGGTCATGTAATTTTGAAAAAATCTTCAGCCCAAAACTATTTCAAAGAGCTTTTAGAGCATCAATTATTTTTAAAAAATCCGGGGGAGTAAAATAGCTTCTAAAGAAAACCCGTTAAACAAAATCTGGACAAGGACTACTCCAAAAAGCCACTAGAATCATTTAATTTTATTTAAAAAAAGAAAAGGACCCTTGGAATATCTTTTAAGTGAATACATTTTTCTTGGAATATGGAATGCTTTCCTGGAAATGATCCTTGGACTTCCCTTTTGAGTGGAGGGCAAAGGCCTTTATTTCTATAACCACCCCTTCTCTCTTACACACCAATGAGTCTCCTCGTCAAGTAGAACACTAAAGGTGACAAGGTTAGTGAATAGAACAATATGTTAAGTCTACCATACATAGCACACGTTAAAAATGTATAAAAAGTTACAAATTGGAACAAGTACTTTGCATCGTCCAACCCTCTACTCTTACAAGTCGCAATAGATAATACTGCCGATGAAGGGGAGGTTATGGTTATATTCTGGTCGGATGTAATAAGGGTGGTTTTACCTTAAAGGTTTCTCACTCTATCTCTACGCAAATGTGGGTACACTTACTCTAAATTCAACCTTCCTAATCCCTAATGCAATTAGCGTAATTATTACATCAGCATATAACCTGAATGGGTAGTGAGACATGGTACTAAAAAAGGTTGGAATAGAAACTAGGTGGGCGTTAAAGTATTACGTAAGAATCTTAGGGGTGAGGAGGTTAGAGGTNGGGGGGGGGGGGTAGAGGGTCAGAACAATGCTTACGTGAGACAGAGAAAGACGGGTAAAATTGAGGGAGATCGCACCGCAAGCCGCTTGGACTTCAGGCAGCAATGAAGATGCTGTGTGGTTAAACGAGGAAGAAGCGGAGAAGCCAAAGCTTGAGTGAACCAGACCCTTCAAATATAAACATAAAAATTAAAAGTGTTGAGATGTGGATTCAAAGATCTTGGTCATTGGATTAAATGGAGTTTAGGTTTTTTTTATAAATGTAATATTCAAGTATTCATTAATAATAATTTTTTTATAACTTCAATATAAGTAAATTAAAATTTTAAACTTTTATAATGTTATAACATGTTTTAATTTTACCTGTTCAATAAATTTAAATTCATTGTATACCTGTGTTAATTGTCAATTATTTCACAATATTAAATTACACTTCTATGTTAATAATTACCAGCAATTTATAAATTGCTTGTTAATTTTTTTATCATCGCGTCTTGCTTGCTACCTATTCAGGTTATAGGAAAATTTGCATGGGGAAAAAAATTGATATTCCTGTAAACAAAAGGAAAAAAAACAACAAATCATACGTAAGCAAGAGGGGAGCTGTGAGACATTTGCTTATTTTTGCTTAAAAGGGGAGGAGGGGTTAAAAATGGCCAAAAATCAGCCTAGGTAATACTTGAACGCCCCCTAGAGGCATTATTTTAGTAGTCATAAATTATCTTCATCCCCAGTGGTTTTGAGTCTGTGCCCCCTAGCTTCCCTTATCTTTCGAAATTTAACTCTGGATACAATTTTTATTGTGTGCCCCCCTCCCCTAAATAACATTTTTGGGTGGGAGGGAGAATAACCATTTAGGTAGAAAGACACCCTCAGCACACCCAGTCCTAGAACCCCAACCTTCTCGTCACAAGCTGACCAGACAAGCTCGAGACTGGCGTTTATGTACACGTGTACACCGGTGCTGGTCGCTTAAAATCGGTGGGAGGGCCCACCGGTCTTGTGTTGGGCACCTCTGCTCTACACAAGGACCACGATGATCTTTATTTATTTTTTTCTTGCGATTCAAAATGTTCGCAGCAGAGTGTTCATATTTCAACCCCGCGCCGGAAGATTGATGTGGAAGAAGAAAAAGTGCTGCCAAGTCGGTCTAGTTGGTGTGTGTGTGTTGTGTGTTTATAGAGTGTTTCAAGCCCTCGAGACCATATTTACATCCAACCCACACTTCCAAGAGTGTCATCAACAACAAAAAATGGAACGAAGGGGGCTAGTCTTTATTTTTTATTTTTAGTACCGCCTCTTTCTAACCGTTCGAGCTATACGCCCATGTTCTAGTTAAACTAATGTATTAGGATTAAGGAAATTTGAATCTAGAGGAAATGTACACCGCGTTTGCATGGAGTGAGAGTGGAAAACTATTTATGAAATAATACCCTAAGTACATCTCACCAGGATTCGAACCCCGATCTCTTCATCATTGGCAAACTAGTCAATTGCGAGAGTGGTACCTTAGACCATGCGACCACCAAAGAGAGTAAGGAGGTAAGGTTTTAGTTTTTAAAACCCATTGGTTTCTCGCGAGGTTACTTGCAATAATTAATTAAATCAAGTATTAGGTAAACAAGCTGTAAGCCCACATTGGTGGTCGCGAGATATAAGACGTGAGTCTCACGATGGACTATATGACTGATAACAGGGAGATCCAAATTCAATTCTTGGCTCAGCGTATTAGAGGGGCAGAAGATAAATTTCAAAATTCTATAATTTCTACTTAACGATATAGATTTCACACCCTCCTTCCAAGCTGATGAGGGAGAACTCGTTAGTAGCTATTGTGTTAAACATGGCGATTAAAAAAATGGAAACAACTGTATAGATTCCTTTGAGTTTTGAAGCCTTAGGGCCATACAATAATTTTTAATATTTTCGTGTTTAAAAACTTGCGTTTAGAAAGTGTGTCTTAAATATGCCCTCCAAATTTTTTTCAAAATAGTTCTCTTCACCCAAACTTTAATTGGGTCTAGTATTTTCTTTTTATTTAGTTCTTTACCATTTGTACTTTCTTCTATAGATAAAGTATTGTAATAGTGAAAATTGTATATCTTGAGATTATGATGTTTTGACATTTTATATGATTTGAACTAAAAAAAAGTGTGTCTTACAATTATGTCTGTCTCCATGTTTGTTTGTCTGTCTGTGCTTGGGGCTACACATAAAATGGTTTAATTAATTTCATTCAGACTCGATATTTTTATGTTACATAACCTTACTTCGAGGATAATTCGTGATTTTGATTCCAGCCCTAAGATTATGATTAATTTATTTATACATTATTTTTGAAAATTTAAAATTGTTCATAGATGGCTCTAAAGATTAGAAAAAAAAAGGTGTCTTTGAAATATTTTTAATGATAAATTAAAATATTTGCTCATTTTTCTATTTAAAAAAAATAATAATTTGAGGGTAGTTTACTGATAAATAATTTTTGAAAAGTTTAAAACGAACTTTATATGAAAGTGTGTACATTTGTGTCGTACCGTTTATTTTTATTTAACACACAATAATCTCATGTTTTGAAATAATTTAATTTATTTTTCCGCTTTAACATTTTTTCTTATAATAAATATATATTAAAACGTTGGATGCTTCAGCTTAGCCCTAAGCCATATATTTGGCTACGCATGACGCTGTGAAATATATTGTATAAATTAATTCAAACAATATTTAATTAAAACCTCCCTGTTCTGAATCCCAGTTTCCCTCAACAAACATGAACTATATTCTCTGTAACGCTACAACAACTTGACTTGCGGAGTGATAAATTAAAGTATAAATTGCGAAAAAGTGAAATCCTTGCAAACTCTGTTAAATAAAGATATAAAGTCTTAAAATTTGAGGTTTTTTTCTACCACGATGAGAAAATACAAAATTTTACCTTTGAGACATTTAAAAAATACCCATCATCGTCCACCAAAAACCAGTGCTCTGGCCATTTTTAGATTAAAATTATTAATTTTTTCTTTCGTGCTCCAAATTTTATTTCTCGTTCAGACTAGCTACTATTTTCACTTATGGTATAGAAATTATGAATGCAGATTTTTAAGGAAATGTATCAAAATTTGGGTGGAAGGAGAAAGATAAACAGCTTAAACACTTAATACATCCAGATAGAACTCAAACCAAACAACATATCAGACAAAATTAGATGAAATGAACATATTTGTCTGCGTATCCATTGTTGGGTCCCTTTTTAGGTTTAAACAGAATTTAAAAAAAAATCTTATCTTATATGAAATTAAAGCTTCTATGTTTTTTTCCCAAGGGAATTTTGAAAATATGAAAGTTTTTCAATAACCCAGTGTGAAGCATCTCTATTAACGCCAGAGTTTTAGCTCACACCTCTGGGCAAGTAGACAAAGACGTGATTCTTGTTGTTTTCTTGTTGTTAGAAGCTAAGATTTCCAATCCTGGACGGATGAACTGAGGAATGATTTTTTTATAAATAGTTTCTCCCTATTATCACCCCCAAATTAGGGTGCACTTCCTCTAAATTCTACCTTACTCATCCCTACCTCGTGTTCAATTAAATGCGTTTGATCCAAATAATTAGTAAGATGCGGCGGGGAAAAAAAAGTATACGTGAGCTTTTTAATACATGTAATGAATTAAGTTGAACGTTTAGAATATAATGAACTGATTCTATTATCAGTGGGTTTTTACACACTATTTCTAAAACCCAAATAAATCTCTGATATCCAAGATGGTTTTATTTGTTAAAAGATTTATAAACATGGTGTGAAGTCATAAGATTATGTTTTCATCTTTGATGGGCTCTTTTAGACGATGCCAACATTTATAATACGTTTTTTCTATTACTTTGTTCAGTATGAGAAAGATATTTCATTCCTAAGTATAAACACACACACACACACACACACACACAAAGTATCAGTAAACGAAACAGGCTTGCAAAGAACAAGGGAGTGAAAAGTATGAGGAAGATAGTTCAAACACTAAATGATGTAGATATTTACATAACGGGGAACTTTGGATATTAGTATCCTCTAGAGCATTGTTTCCCAAGCTATGATACGCGTACCCACCATTGTACGTGACATACCACTGAATTTTATTAATCATAAACATAAAAAAAAAATTGATTTTATAAACAAATTAGCGCATATTTTGACGTGATTTAATGATCTCTTATAAGATTTTAATTTCCTCTGTAACGGATTTGTTTAGCTTATCACTAAGGCTTTATTAAAATATAGAGCGATACAATATAGCAGATATTTATGTATTTCATTTTTATAAGTAGCTGGGACGGGTACGTTGGTCAGGTAATATCCCTAAAAGGGGTATGCTACTGGCGAAAGTTTGGGATACATGGATAAAGATTATTATTATTATTATATTATTATTATTATTATTATTATTATTATTAGCACCGCGTCTTACTACCCGTTCGGCTAATACGCACTTACGCTAATGTGTAATGGTAGGGTGATTGTGAGATGAAATGGAGGACCTACATTTTAACGTGGAATCCGAACCACGGTGGAGGCCTGGCATTCCTCACAATTCACAAGCTGTGATTAATACACTTCTTGTCAGAGGTGAAGGAAGGGTTTGGCAATCAGATAAATCTGCGCTACATGGATAAAGAGGAAGATTACATAATGATAACGTTGGTTTATTCGCAGCCGAAACGCTATTATGGGCTTAGGTTGATTATCAAAACTATTACTACGTTAAGGATATTTAATTTGCTTTATATGAGTCGACTAATTGCAATAGTACATACATCCGATGACACACAGAATAAATGTCTTGGTGACCTGGTGGTCTAGGGGTAAGGTGTCAGACTTCTGTGCTGAGGGTCCGGGGTTCAATCCTCGGTCCCGGCACGGATTTATATGATTGCCAAACCCTTCCTTCACCTCTGACAAGACGTGTATTAATCACAACTTGTGAATGTGTGGAATGCCAGGCCTCCACCGTGGTTTGGATTCCACGTTAAAATGTAGGTCCTCCATTTAATCTCACAATAACCCTACCATTACACATTAGCGTAAGTGCGTATAACCCGAACGGGTAGTAAGATGCGGTGCTAATAATAATAATAATAAATGTCTTGCTCATCTGGGGAGGTTTGTCGTTGACGTGAGGTTGGGGCTCGAATCCTGGTTGGGTGTACTAAGGGTGAGTTCATAAAGGCGTTCTTCTAAGATTCTTAATGTTCTTCTCCATATTTCATTAGTGTAGTTAGGTGTGGTTAGCCTGGATGAATAATAATAATTAATACTAAAATAAAATACTCGACTTACAAACTGTATTTATTATAGAACCAACACTACACCTCACTCGCTTCAATGGCCACGTGGTCTAACGTGCTACTCTAGCGTTGGACTAGACTGCCGAAGAGAAGATATCGGGGTTCGATCCCGGTCGAGTGAACTGAGGGTGGTTTTCCCTAAATGGTGTTATCCTCCCGCGCAAATGCGGGTGCACTTCCTCTCAATTAAACCTTCCTAAATCCTAACCCATTAGTGTAATTAGTACATATGCTTATAACCCGAACCGGTAGTAAGACGCGGTGATAAAAAAAATAAAGAAAATACTGCAACCTCCTCCCCAGTCAGCGATCCATAATTATAAAAGAGGAGTTCTCAATTTCATTAATAGTACATTTTTCTGATCAATGTCGTCGAGGGAGAGTGGCAATCTATTTAGGATAAAACACGCCCGGTATACCCGATTGGGGTTTGAACCTTGATACAAGATGAACCAGGATGTGGTAGGACATTGATGAACAAAGTCCAAGGTACCGGTTATGATTCTAATTTCCGGGTTGTCATTTTTCACTTGATTGAATTTAATTATTTTATCAGGATTGATTTGTTGACATTCATCAAGCATCAGTTTGTAATACACACGAAATTAAAATATATACTATATTATTTAGCAAGCCGTTTAAATCAAATAAAAAGAAAGTGGCACTAAAAGAACAAATAGATAGATGTAAGGCAGAGAATCTCGACCACAATATAAAATCTATGATTTGTGAATACCACTTCGATTTGGCAGGAAACCAAACAATAAACATCCCTCGTTCCACTCCAAACTCTTTTTATATCCCACATCATCCCCTCACTTTCCTTGAAAATGTTTGCGAACAAGTTATTGTCGAATGAATTACCGAGTGAGTATAGGACCTGTTTGGCGAAGAATGACTGATCGGAAGGACTGACGTACGTGCTTTCTTCTCTCAAGACAAAAATACTGCGGTGGAATCGGATTATCCAAGAAATTTGGGTTCTCCTAAGGGACCCCTTTATACCCCAGTTTCTCAAGAGGAAAGAAGAGGGAAGATGTGGTGTGGTGGGTTGGGGGGTGAGGAGGGTGGGTTGGTGGGGGTCGGTCGTAACTCGATTTGTGCGGAGCTTCCGTGACAGGATGGAACATTCCGGCAAGCAGAATCAAGTTAAGTAGGGATTTCGTGGAAAAATGGTTTACCTACATACTTTTGAGTTAATATATTTAAATACAAACTTTTTTTTTCTCTGTGGATCACATCTCACTATCCATCTGAGCTATCCGCATGTTCAAATTAACTAGATAAAGAAGATAAGAATATAATTTAGTAGAAATGTGCCCAGTTTAGCATGAAGAGAGAGAGTAGAAAGATACTCAACAAAAAATTATCCGGAATTAAAAACTAATGACTTATCGTCACAGTATAGCCAGACCAGATGCCTTTGTCCATGTGCCCATCAGTGCGAGTAATGGTTCACCCTACATCTCAAAAATTCCAGGAATTTATTTTAAATTACTCTACTTTGTCATCTGAATAGCAGCCATTTCACCACAATGGTGGGCGACTAATAAAAATTCAAGAGTGGGACTGCTTCCTTTTTTTTTATTATTGAGCAAACATTCTAGATATCATCTTCCGATGCCAAAGTATTTCTTGTTTTTATTTTTTCAATTTTAAATTCTTTCCTTTGTTGTGTGATTTCATTTTTTGGTTTCATTGCATATTTAAAAAAAAAAACTACCAAGCAAATATCTTAACTAAGTTTTAACATTATAACAACTATTATTACTATCACCATGTCTTACTACCCATTCGGGTTGTACGCACTTACGCCAATGTGTAATGGAAGGGTGATTGTGAGATGAAATGGAGGACCTACAGTTTAACGTGGGATCCGAACCACGGTGGAGGCCTGGCACTCCACACATTTACAAGTAGTATTTAATACACGTCTTGTCAGAGGTGAAGGAAGGGTTTGGCAATCAGATAAATCTCTACCAGGGCCGAGGATTGAACCCCACACCCCCAGTACAGAAGTCCGACATCTTACCCCTAGACCACAAGGTCACCTAACTTATAATAGCTTGTATAAAATATTGAGTTCACGTACGAACTGAGATTGTTTTTAGGCATTCTCCTTTGATATAGGCTAACAATATACTTATTTTTAAAATTCTACAGCACGTATCGGTGGGAATGTGCATAAAGGAGTAATCTCATCTTATCTTGGGTCTCGATAGGTGGGAATTTAGGGTTCAAATCCCGGATGTAGACCATAAATCTTACTGAAGAGGTTTATCCTGAATATTTTTTTCTACCTTCCCTCCATGCAAATGCACGTTTGTATACTTCCCTAGTTTTTTGGTTCCTTATCCTATCTCTTCTTGTAACATTTTCAAAACTCCTCAGTAACCTCTTATCTGCATCCTGTAATATGTTTAAATCTCTCATTGGTGCCCAAGTTCCAGAGCCATAAGTCAATATTGGTTGATAGTGCGCATAATACAGACGTGTATCGACACCTATGTGACTACTTCGACAGACATTTAATGTTACACATTAGAATCACCAAGGTAGTTCCCGAATGCCTCTTGAGTAAAGCACTATCTAAGTTAGCGATTTTCAATCTTTTTCAACTCACAGCGTTAATTATTAATTTATTTGTATTAGGGGGACCATCATCATTCCTAGGATTTTTACCTAAATGTTTAGTTATTCAATCACTGAGAATTCAAAATCATATAATACTATTAAGTATTATGGTAATATGCACCTTAATTACACTTTTATCATCTAATAATTAGTTACTCCACTTTCTTAGCTAAATTAACTTAGTTCAAATGAAATTTATTAATTTACAATGATGACTCATATAAAATTATATTAATCACTATTACTTTAATCTACCTAATGGGCTTAACATTAATTGTATGATTAATATAAAATAAATTAAGTTAAATAAACTAGTAAAATTCAAAGTAATAAATAAGGTATAATCTAAAAGCTTCAGTCAGATTATCTACTACTTCAGATTTGCTTTCTAATATCATTTTATTAAGGCACTAACATTATCAAGGAACCCCATCAGTTTTTTAATGAAAGATTTTATCCTAAAAATAACCATTATTAGGGTTGTGCTTAGAATCTCAATAACTAAAATTCTAACAATTGTGCTATTTAAAATATTAATATTGATAATTGATATAAAAATATATGTATTTTTACTCCACAATATTTTTATCGCTCGTCAATTCTTTTCGATCTTCCCCCAAAGTCCCGTGGCACACCCACTGACCCTTCCCATCATACAATTGTGTCGCGGCACACCGGTTGAGAAACTGTAGTCTAGGAGTTAAAAAAAAAATTAAGAATGTATACATTTGAATGTAATTATGATGATGCATACATACCTAGTCACTCCGTTTCCTTATGGGGTAGGCAAGAAATTGTGCAAATATCTAAAAAATAAATAAAACAACTCCATACTTAACCCATCCTTACTAACTTTCTCCACACTTCCCTATCCTTGCATCCTTACTAACTTTCTCCACACTTCCCTATCCTTGCATCCTTACTAACTTTATCCACACTTCCATAACCTTGCATCATTACTAACGTTATCCACACTTCTCTATCCTTGCATCCTTATTAACGTTCTCCACACTTCCCTAGCCTTGCATCCTTAATAACGTTCTCCACACTTCCCTAGTCTTGCATCCTTACTAACTTTCTCCACACTTCCATAACCTTGCATCATTACTAACGTTCTCCACATTTCCCTAGCCTTGCAACCTTACTAACTTTCTCCACACTTCCCTAGCCTTGCATCCTTACTAACGTTCTCCACACTTCCCTAGCCTTGCATCCTTACTAACTTTCTCCACACTTCCCTAGCCTTGCATCCTTACTAACTTTCTCCACACCTCCCTAGCCTTGCATCCTTACTAACTTTCTCCACACTTCCATAACCTTGCATCATTACTAACGTTCTCCACATTTCCCTAGCCTTGCATCCTTACTAACTTTCTCCACACTTCCCTATCCTTGCATCCTTACTAACTTTCTCCACACTTCCATAACCTTGCATCATTACTAACGTTATCCACACTTCCCTATCCTTGCATCCTTACTAACGTTCTCCACACTTCCCTAGCCTTGCATCCTTACTAACGTTCTCCACACTTCCCTATCCTTGCATCCTTACTAACGTTCTCCACACTTTTCTAGCCTTGCATCTTTACTAACTTTCTCCACACTTCCATAACCTTGCATGATTACTAACGTTCTCCACACTTCCCTAGCTTTGCATCCTTACTAACGTTCTCCACACTTCCCTATCCTTGCATCCTTACTAACGTTCTCCACACTTCCCTATCCTAGCATGCTTACTAACGTTCTCCACTCTTCCCTAGCCTTGCATCCTTACTAACGTTCTCCACACTTCCCTAGCCTTGCATCCTTACTAACTTTCTCCACACTTCCCTATCCTTGCATCATTACTAACGTTATCCACACTTCCCTATCCTTGCATCCTTACTAACTTTCTCCACACTTCCCTAGTCTTGCATCCTTACTAACTTTCTCCACACTTCACTATCCTCACTTCGTTTCAACAAGATCAATACCAAGATGTCATACATGCTCTTTTATTCTCAAAACTCGTAAGGTTCCTTACTGTAGGATTCGAGAGATTATGTGACTGACCTACAGAATACCTTTGTTCTCATGAGACAACAGCTAAAATAGTTTATTATTGGTTTGGTTGGTCCATCTCTAAATCGTAAATTTTCTTTCAAAAATTAAGTTAGTTTGTAAATCAAGTGCCATATATATTTTGTGTTAATATACAACTCTGTGATATAGTGGTCAGAGTTCTTGGCTATACATCCATTGGTCCCAGGTTTCCAGATACTTACAAAATGTATTTGTGAGGCAGTGTTTCTGGAACGGGTTCAAATTCGGAAGTCTCGCGAGGACATATGAGGAGCTACTTGAATTGGTTTTGATAATATAATTTGATTTAGCTGTTTAAAGCCATGTTCCCACGAGCGCTAAAAGCTATTTTATCGTGCTCGTTCGCGTCGCTCACGCGTTAGTGAAGAAGCATGAACTGTTCACAAAGTCGGAAGGGTTCAGTTGAGGCGTGGCCATGGAATAGCTCGTGGCTGAGGGCCGCGCGGTTGTAGTCTTCTCAAACCACACCACTTTTGGTCTGTAGACATTATCGGCAGATCCTCCCGACCTCTTGACTATCTGCTAATATCTTTAGTTCCTGGCAGTAAGAATTTCTCAAGTTTTTAAACTTTACAATAACTTCTTTAGGTGCAAATCCCGATATATTTAAAGCGTCACATATTATTTTCTTTGCTTCCACTTTGTGCAAATCTCAGTCCCTATGCCTTAGACTATGGCGTATTTATTTCCTCGGTAGACACAAGTCACATAGAAAAGTATGTCCGTATCAACCTTAGTCAACAAATCTGAAAAATTATTTATCAAAAATTATAGAATATTTAGTATAATAATCAAAAATTTTGGAACTCAATAGTTCAGTGTAAATATATGTAGATCTTTTCAATATTTAATATTTAATTAATTTTTGTATTTTATTTACACCCCTAAAATCGAATAGCCTAGAATTTTTTGTTCCTGAGTAATTTTTAACCCCCACCCCTAATCCCTTATCCCAGGACCCCAGAGACACCTGGGTGCACATAACTTGCATTCGGTGGTCCTCCATCACCAAAATTTTGAGAAATACTGGAGGCTTCACTCTCACAATAGATTATAATGCCTATGACGAGGATATCGAGGTTCAAATCTTGGTTAGGTGTATTGAGGCTGGTTATTCCTAAAATTTTTTTACTCTCTCTCCACGCAAATGCGGGTCCACTTCCTTTAAACTTGAATTTTCTCTACCCTAACACATTTAGTGAAATTAGTATATAGGCGTATAGCCCGAACGGGTAATAAAACATGGCGCTAAAAGAATAACTTCATTATCATAAACCAATAGATCTAGCCGTCAAATAACCCTTATGTTAAAATAAATAAACAAAATAAACTACAATTCATATCAAATGTTAATAAATACAATGGGTACACGTCAAAATAGTTATCTACCCAGTGGATGTAGATCTTTATTTTCAGACACCCTGTAGTCTCTGTATTGCCACACGCTTGTTCCAGATTCGTAGAAGAAATCCGAAACTTCGTTTCCTCCTTGGAAGAGCAAGAAGGTTGAGACAAGAAGCGAGGAACGTGTAAAAGTGATATTGTAGGTTAGCAGCCAAAAGGCTGTTTGAGTGAATGTGGTGTTGATGTTTTTCCCACGTGGCAATGCCACCCACCTGATCGATATGTAAAGTAAAACCAAAGCTGAATTATTATTATTATTATTATTATTATTTTTTTCTTCACATATGGTTTATTTACTATATTCATGAGAAAATGCACTCTAAAAACTCTTTCCAAGTCAATGTCAGACTTTCGAATGTACCCTTCATTTACTCTGAAAGGTAGAGAGATTACCTTGGTTTGTTCCACTATGGCGTATTTTATAAGATAGGGTCATAGTGTAGTCCGTTCAGATAAGATTGCTCATATTCAGGCTAAACGGAGTGTAATTATGAATGTAGATTTTAAGTACAATATACTAATTACGGTAGTGGATTATGAATTGAGAAGGTTAAATTTATAAGACGTGAACCCGCATTTGCGTGGAGCGAGATTGGAAAACCATTTAGGGAAATCCAAACCAGTTCACCCAACCGAGATTCTAAACTCGATCTCCCCGTACTTGGCAGTCTAGCTCAACTTAACTAAAATAGTGGAAAAAACCTGACTCGTTTTAAGATATTATGTGCATGGGTTATAAACATATTGAGCATCAAACTTATGATTTTAATGTACTTGACAACATTTTTTACTATAGCTATTCTCGTTAACCACCGTAAAATGGTTTTATTAAAATACTATATTTTGAATGTTGATGTAATTGATGAGACCTTATGTAATATACTAACGGCCATAATTTCAATTTGTTAGTTAAGGTTTCCAGCCTTACGATACAAGAAATAGCTATTCGTTTCCGAATACTCTATAATTAAGACATTGAAAGTTATTGAAGTACATAGTATTTAAAAGGAGGAATCTGTGTATCCTTGAACATTTTGATATAACTTTTTATTAACGTAAACACAGATTCTACTTCGGGCATCTTCGCAGTCATTCAACATTATGACGTCACCTTGTCAGACTATTAACATGTGGGAGGTGGTCAAAAGATGAAGTCACGAATTTAATTAATGTGCTTAAAATATTATGCTGGGTAACGCTAGCGATGGTAATTATTATTTCAGATTATATTTTTAAAAAATCAGCTAAAATAAAATAAAATATTGATTCATAATGTAACCTTCGTTTACTCTGAAAGGTAGCAAGTTTACCTTACATGGTTCCACTATGGTGCAGCTTATAATATAAAGTCATAGTGTAATCCATTAAGGTAGGACTTTTACCTTTCAAGGGGAACGGATTGAACGCTTACTGTGGATCCACACGTTCACCGAAATACTGGCGCAGAGCATAAACGTGACCACGTAACGAGCTCTAAGCCAATTATAAGATTTCCGCCTCATCGGCGCGAGCTGTTTAGCTGAGGTTAAACTCATCTCTACTTCGTCTGCTTTGCCTGAGATGTTCGGCAAAAGAGAACCAGTCAAATCTCAGAATCAACCATCTCAAATCAGTGCGCATGCGCATTTGTCAATGGGTTTTGTCTACAGCCAGAAGCTAGCAAACAGCTTCTTTGGCCGTTGTGAGGAGATTTGAAATAACGTGTTAATGTAAAACGTGTGAAGCGATGTATTGGATTGTGCCACGACACAGCGTTATAATTTGAAAACATCCATCGGGATAATTATCTAAAATATATGTGTATCCACTATAAAATAAAATAGGTTGATAATCAGCTGTTTTAAGTTAGCGTTGCAATGCATCATGGATCAACATAGAGCGTGGGAATTGTTGCGCCACTCAAGCAGATTCTGTTCTCTAATTTCAGCGAGCGAGTAAATCAAGCTTTAGTTTTCTACATAGGCCTATAGCAAGTAGCCTCAACGGTTATTTTATATTTGGCATAGGAATACTTAAATTTGAAAAGGATTTTTTTAATATTTCCTTTAATGGTTTCTACACCACGTCTTACTACCTGTTCAGGTTCTACTATTATGTACTAGTTACACAAACGTGTAAGGGATGAGGAAGGCTTAAATTATAGAAAATGTACACGTATTTGCATCGAGGTAAAGCGGAAAACTCCATTTGGTAAATACCACTCTCAATAAACCCAACCGGGATTCAAATACTCATCTCCCCTTCATCGGCAGGCCACTCTTAAGCGAGAATGACCGCTCGAACCATTTAACCACCGAGGCGGGCTGATTTATATTTAAATTCCACTATGCCTATTACCAAAATGAAGTAACTGTTTATATAACTATGTTTATAAAATTAAACTAAATTTATTTAACGAAGGAATATTTTATTTATCTTCTCGAAAAAAAGTTTTCGATATAAAAATGTAATAATACGAACCTAGCTGGTGTTCCCTTCCATCCCACCTTTTTTGAATATTTTGAATATTTTTACTCTAATATAAGTTGTTTATGATTAGTGACTTTTTTTTACATTCTAAACATTACATTCAGTTGAAATGCATTTAAGTTTTATTTTTAAGAAATAACTTGTGTGTAGTGTATTGAATAAGAAATTATAATGTGTAATAAAGAGCCATGAATTAAATTTATATGTAAATTAGAAATTAATATTCATATGATTGATAAAATATTGGTTTGGATCAATATACATCTATCATAATAATAATAATAATAATAATAATAATAATAATAATAATATTGCGTTACCCAGGGGACGCCCGATTGTACTAATCGTACATCCTTTCCGAGAAGGCTTTTTCCATGTCCCGATGATATGAGTTGGGGGTGATTGATGGTGATTATGAAGATGTGGAACCAGTGGAATCGCTTGGACATAACTTAAGTCCAATTAACCAAAACGCTGATGACCTACTTTATGTAAAAAATACTCAAGGAACCAGCCGGAAATTGAAACCGGGATCCTAGGCTTGTAGCTAGGTGCACTGACCGCTACACCACGGGGCCGGTTTACTATCATAAGAAAGATGAATAAGGTACACCCTATTCAGGGATGTATCTAGGATTCAATTTCATGTGGCCGGGGAGAAGGTTGGGTTGGCGGAGGGGAGGCAAGGCACTCGGCTATAGTTTTATCAATGTGGCCAGGCGCGTACGATAGCTAGGGCTCAATTCAGGAGAAATGGGGAGAGGGGGGGCGGGCTAAGAGCTTGCTGTTATTAAGGTGGAAGTGTAGGTAACGCACGCTAGCGTAAATATTTTTGCAGTTTTTTTTATATCGAAACTTATTTTGGCCTAAATGAATCAGACGTTTCTTCTGTAGCAACATAGAGAGTAATTTTTCTTCATAAAGTGATATCAACAGTTCTTGAATAGTTGTCAAGGGGGCCTTGGAATTTAATGGCAGCTTTCCATCTAGTTTCGCTATGTTCACGATATATATTAAAGAACTGTTGATATCACCATGCGAAGAAAATTAAACTTTAGGTTTCTACTGGAGCGATATTGGATTTATTTTGTCTAAAAAAGTGTTTTGTTATAAAAACTGTAAGCACTATGACCTTTTCTCATGTCTCCTAAACTCCCACTTTATGAACTCATCTCACACCATAGATATCACACAGCTTAGGTGGGTAAAATAGCTCGAACCAGACTTCGCACCGTAGTGAGGTTTAACTGTTATAAAACAGTGAAATTTAAACCAATAAAACTAATTAGCAATAGTCTAAAAAAATTAACAAAATTGAAAAATAATTATTTTAAAATTAAAAAAAATCAACTAGACCGATCTTATTTTTGTTGTTTTTAAGTTAAGAATGCAGAAATTCGCATTTCGATAAGTTTTTTGGTTCGAACATAATCGTTCCTCTAATAACCAGGTTGACTGGACATGGTACGGGCTCTTAAACAAATAATTCATTGAGAATGATTCATGACGTCACAGACTATCAAAATAATCATCTGCAGCCGACACATAGTGTAGTGAACAAGTGGATAATTCATACTATCACTTACGCTGCATGTATAAAATATAAGAATAATTCAAAGATAACCCAATTATATAATATATTTATTTAATATTTGTTTGTCTTAAAAACGTGAATTGTAATTTTAATCCAATATAATAAAAGTTATTAGTTGATAATTCGGTGTAAGGGGGCTCCATTCCAATAGGGCCCATCTTGGCTACGTCCCTACTTTAATTCTTTAAAAACTTAGCTACGTCATTTTAACTATACACTAGAAACTTATTAATCTGAACCATTTGGAACTGAAGCGTGCTCGGATCAGCCAAAATTCGGGTTAAGTGTGAGAACACAGGGATACAGTATTTTCACGAATTTTAATTTACAGTTGAAAGAGCTTACTCAAATTTTAATTTATTTAACTGACGTATAACACGTTAATGTAATTATTTTTAACTACAGGAAAACACAAGTGTTGACTACAAAATGTAAACATTATCTTTTATTATCAGATGTCACTGTTTCTTACAGTTCTCTTTTAACTTTGAACTTGTTAAGCAACAAAAAATATTTAATTTGAATTTATTTTTTCCCCGATTTTCCAAAAAGTGTGTTTCGATTATCAGCAATTTCGAACTACCGGGTTTCGGTCTAATGGGGTTTACTGTACCTTGTATTATCTGTCAAGATGACGTCACATATCTACTTTTTTTCGCTACTGCCAATAGGCTAGCGATAATACATATCCTCTAAAGAGCATGGTTTATCAAACCTTTTGCATTTAAGCGTCACTTGAATATCAAGAGTAATATTTGAATCTTTCCTTTCTAAAAAAAATAAAATAAAAAACTGCTTATACATTAAAATTAAAACATAAATAAGGAATAAATTTCTAATTGGATACTTTTTGTTGACAATTTTTTTTAAACAATGAAATATTTTTTAAAAAATTATAAAATACCCATAAACTATTAATTTTATGATAATATGTATTTGCATCTCTTTAATTTAGTGGTCAGAGTTTTTGACTACAGATACAAAGGTCAAGAATTCGAACCCGGTGCTTCTAGATCTTCTGTGAAGCAGTGTGTCTGGGACGGGTTCAAACGAGGAGATGCTTGAATGAAAAAGTAGTCACGCCAATCTAGAAAACTGAGATTAACAGTTTTCCAGACAGTTTTTTTATGGGCTTACATTTGATTACGTATATACTGCCATTACATTTTTTTTAAAATTGCGTATTATATTAAGATATTCACTTGCCATAGAAAAGGATAAGTTTGTTTCCCATAACAGTGATGGTTTAGGTTAAGCCCTATTTTTGTGAGCCACAAGGGCAGGATATTTTCAAAGGCCAATATAATTTTATAATTGCTGCAATTGGGGATAAATTCCTTTCACACGGATATTCAGATGAAAACGTCATTATCATTTGTATCGCTTCATTATCCAAAGCATTTTTTTACTGCTAACCAGAAATTTAGTGATTTGGTGGGAATGAACAATAAAAATCATCCCATTGATATAACAATGCCGCGACCCGCTTCGGTGGTCGCGTGGTCTAACGCGCTACTCTTGCAGTAGACTAGACTGAGGAGGACGGAGAGATCAAGGTTTGAATCTCAGTTGGTTGTACTGAGGTTTTTTTTTCCAAAAGGGTTTTCCACTCTCCCTCCACAAAAATGGTGATACACTTCTTATAAATATAACCTTATTAATCCTAGAAACAATTAAAGTAATCAGTACATAGGCGTATAATCTGAATGGGTGTTAAGATGTGGTTCTAAAAAAAAAAGCTACACCTCATTGAAACACCTCTTGTCCTATTAGTGAGGTGCTCCCCAAAGTTTGAGAAACACCTTTTGAGAGTACTGGACTGTGTTGTGCGGTAAACATGTTCTTGGGGTTGAATTAACAAGTAGAAGCTCTTTGTCGAACCATGTCGAAGGAAATGGACAAACCTAATGGATGGATTGTGTTGTCATTACCGTGTTTTCCTCTTGCGATTCGCTGCTGGTTAGCGACTGTTCTTAACAAGATAGCCCGACCACACACTCACTACCTTGTTTAAAACAAATAGAAAATATAACTCAAACCTTTGTCAAAGATAGTTAGAGTTAGAGTTTATATTATCTCATAGTTTAGTGTGACCTAATACACACTGACGTATTAATGTGATAAAGAATAAACACAAGTTGGACAAGATAGTTTTGTATATACAGTATCTTTACTTTTTTTTTTCAATGTAGCACCTAAGTTACTAGAGGGAAATTGTGCCATATTTTCTGTACTGCCTCTAGTAAAATAATAAAATAATGTAACCGTGGATTTTAAGAATACGAAAATTTAAAATTAATCATAAGCAAAAAAAAACAAACAAAAAAACCACAGGTAATGTTAAAAAATATATTACCTGCCCTACACAATTCAGTTAAAGTTGTTCGATTATATCTTTTTATAAATGCAAGAATAGACACAATACATTTCTGAGAATAAAAACCCCACTATTTAAAATTTACCAACATTTTAATGAAGATAAAGAAATAACAAACACATCAGTAATTTGTGACTTCTCATGAATCTTCCTAACATATCTTCGATATATATATATATATATATATATATATAAATTATTTGATAGAATGGTCAGCTTTATTTTTGAAATTCATAACAATATATTTAATTTATGAGGTAAGTCAGGAATGCCAAGGAATGTTATACTATAGCTATATCTTATGATATATATTTTACCAAAAATTAGTACATCAAATGTTTTTATTCTCAGAATATATAACTATGAAATATCCTCTTTTATTAAAATTGTATTAAAAGTCTGTTTAAGATGTTTGACACCCTTGATAACATTTATAAAATTAATTAAATAATATTATAACATATGTGAAATGTTCTAATTAAAATTAAAGCTCAACATGCTATGAAGGGTTTGCTATTAATAACGATCCCAATCACACCCCCTTTTCCCCCCAAAAAAACCAAATTGTGACGTTTTTAGAACCAACCAATTTAAAAATATATGTTTTATTTATGAGTTAAATAATAAGATAATATTATGAATTTAATGGTACTAAAAGCTTTAGTTACAAACGACGATAATTCTTACCAAGATAAATAAAACCATACCATACCACGTTCTTCAGCTTTAAAAAAAATAACTTGTATACACCAATGACACAAAAATGCTTTATTCCTAAAAGTTTTATGTTCGAAAAAACCCCAACTAAAACCTTAATATACCATTTTGTCATAGCCATAAGAGAGCAAAATAATATGAATAATTTATGAGAACGGGTGTAAAACCATTATCATCTTGGTTAAACTAAACGCCACCTTGTTTTATATATATAATGCAAATGGTGGCCTGAAGCACATTGTGGTTGCAGACCATTCTCACATATGTTTTTTAACATTCCCGAAACAAGAGGCTGACACTTAACGCTTCACTACTTAATTTGTAACACCCTTAGGCCAAGTAACACGTTGAAGACGGCTAAGCATTAAACTTGAGAAATCTACAATTGGTTTTTATTTATGTTTTAAATAAGAGAGGCGTGTTTTAGCACCCGTTATGCCGGGAGTGTGTACAAAGGCAATAGTGTTGTATTGTCTGGTTTACTGGTTGGGGGTTTGAGGGGCGTGAGGCTGTGGTTCGAATTACAACTGGTCATAATGAGCTGGTTTTGTCCTAAGTGGTTACCCACTTTACCGTCATATAATTGCTGGTGCACTTTTTCTTGGAAACATTTTTCTTATTCTTACTCCTGGGTCGTTACCTAACTTTTGAGTTAAAAAGTATGAAAACAAAATTCAATTTTATTGGAACAACTTGAATATATGAAAAAAGTCTTTAAATTTATATTTGGCCTAAACAAAGTGTATATTAATTGATACGTTTTCTTAGTATATTTTCTTAAACATTTTTATAATATAATTGTTTTAGTGCTAGATTTAACAGAAAGTTATCAAATAATTAAAACGATTATGAAAACAGTAGGTTATAACAATGCATTTTTTCTTGGAGCACGCGTAAGTTCAGGAGTATGTGGCGTATTAATTAAAGACAGCCTTATTTTAATCACCGTGTCTTACTACGTGTTCAGGTTATACGCATAAGTGATAATTACTCTAACTGGGTAAAGATGAGGAAAGAAGAATTTTAGAGGTAGTTTACCCATATTTTAGTGGAAGCAGAATGGAAAACGATTTAGTGAAACCCCTGCCCTTCTTAATAACACGACCGGAATTAAAATCTCAATTTTCCCATCTTCAGAAGATGGGAACATTTGGCCGCTGAAGCGGGCTTAGGAGTAGCTGAAAATCATTAAATAGTTTAATGTTGGCTTATTTTCCTCTCCAAGTTAATCTAATTTGTAAGTTATATAGGCCTATATAAAAAAAGGCGGTCTTTTAAATAGGCCTTAAATATTAATAAGTTAGCTTTAGTAAACTGTTTATTTTTTCATTTGTATTTAATTAATTAATGAATTTGTATTGTACTAACGATTTCTATATTCTTATTCATCCTAAGTTGCAAATACATTTTATCTAAATATAATGTGAGGTTTGTAAAAGTTTTTACTTAATTAAAATAAGTAGCTTATTGAAAAAATGTATTAAGATTTATAAGAACTCCATAATCAACATAACACAATTGCACACAAAATATAATATTTTAAAACCACTAGAAGATCTGTTCCGGTATTCAAACGAGCCAACACGATCCATGAGATCCATTCACTTCTATAGATGTTTTATATATTAGCTTGATTAGAGAAGTTTCACTTGTATCTTGGATGAATAGCAATTTCGAAAACTTTAGGGCCTAAATCAGAATAAGTTTTGAAATAAAAACTACTGGCTCCTACCTGGAAAGAAAAAATGATCAATGATTTGAATAACGTCTTTGATATTGTATTTATGTTTTAAGTTCTATTTTTGAAAAAACACATTTAAGTTTTAGTAAGGAGAGATGTAATATATTATTTAGAGAAACTAATAAACAATGGTTACAAATAAATTTGAATTTAATTTGCCAGAATGCTTTTAATTGTTAATCACAGTAGTGAAATTTATGAATACTGTAAAATAACATAGGACATAACATGTAGATGAATCAAACCTTGTTGATAAAATAAACATGTTAACATTTTATTAAAAACTCCTAATTTGAGATAATCCTAGTAATGAAAGCTTACAACATCAAAACAATTTTCTTTTTAATTTTACAATGGAAATTACTAATAAAATTAACCGAAATGTATTATAACAGATTATACCTTAATTGTAAATGCTTTCAACATTTTGTCTGTCATCCTCTCCTGATAAAAATGGTGTCTCCACGTCCTACTACCCGTACGGGCTATATTCATCTAATTACGATAATGGGAAGGTATGATTTATATTAAATATATCAACATTTTTGTGGAGGGAGGTTGAGAAACAAATGAATAAATATTATTTTCATTACGTCTGGCAGGGATTCGAATACAGAC
Organism: Timema genevievae; assembly: GCA_902155825.1. Taxonomy (NCBI): domain Eukaryota; kingdom Metazoa; phylum Arthropoda; class Insecta; order Phasmatodea; family Timematidae; genus Timema; species Timema genevievae. The sequence goes on along the minus strand of CABFWO010000266.1, from coordinate 85,537 downwards.
ATCCCCGTCACCGGTAAACCAGAGTCGATGAGCTTTACATTTAGTCCATATGCCCACCATAGCGGATAAAAAGAGTTTTAGTGATTCTAAAATAAATATATATAGCATAGCTTTGAATACTATATTATAATTTTTTACCATCACAATCTACTCAAAATGATCACAGGATCTCAACATTTCTTCTACGAATGTCTAATGTATACTGTAAATACTGAATAGGCGCCCGTTCCGAGCCACGCCTCCTGAATTAAACAAACAAACACAACACATTTAGGTCCCCACACATCTAAGAATACTTTTCAACCATATTTATGAGTTCTCTAATTATTAAAGACAACTCCTAGCTTATGAAAATCAACATATTTCATGTCGTTCTCCCACCCATCTAACGTTAATCTCGTAGATCCTTACTTTATTGTTGATTCATTTCAGTTTGTATAATTTATGTTGACAAGTTGGGCTGTGTTTTATCTTCCTACATGTTTTACTATTTATTTAATTTGCATAAGACATAAAGTAATACGTTCTTCATTGTATTTCTCGTGTTTCATACCTCTGCACGCATTAATTAAGGGGTCAGCCTACCAGAGCTTTAAGACACTTCGCAGATGTCCATAAATCCTGTTTTGGTTAGTAAACAATTTATTATTTAAAATATATTGTTTATTCTAAAATGGAGTTGAAAAGAAACAAGGATTAAAAACCTTTCTTTTTGAGTTTTGTAAATTTTGAAAAGATTCATAAAAAAATGAAGCTAGCTCGTTTTCAGAGACGTTTCATATGAAATGTTAAGTTCCGAGATCAAAGTAAATGGTTATAAACATAGATATAACTTTCTTTAAATAAATTTAAATAATTTTAATTTTAAATAGGGTCTCAACTTAGGCTTTTTAAGATGATTGAGGATTTTTTAGTGTGTTTGAAACTTTATAAATTATATATCCATAGGAAATATCGCAGTGCAAAGTGAACGATGCACTTATTATCCTCTTGTTACAAGAATGAAGTATCACCCACATAAATTTGCTGTCAAAATCATTGCTAACTTACAATTATTATTAGACTGTTTTTCTAGTTTTATTTTTAGCATAACTTCTTACTACCCGTTAGGATTATATGCTTATGCACTAATTACTTATGTACTAACTACACTAATTGTTTTAGGAACGAATAAGATTATATTATATGAATTGTATCCAGATTTGCTTGGAGGCAGAGTGGAAAACTATTTTGAAAAAACCACTCGACTGAAACTCGAACCTCAATCTCCCCGTCAGCAACAGTCTAGTCTACTGCGAGAGCAGCGTCTTAGACATGCTATATCTAGTTGTCGACCTCTGTGGTATTAGGGTAAAGTGCTTACCTTAGGAACTGATGTTCGTGGGTTCAAACCCAGCCGGGGTCTACGGATATTTCTTGAGTGATAAAAGCCCGTAGCACAACTTTATTTAGAGGAGAAGTAAGGCCATTGGTCCCTTGTCGATTGTGACATGTAAAATAACTCTGGAAAGTATGTGAAAATACCTTCCCCAGAAAAATTGGTAGGCTATTTTGTTCTTGCTCATAGAAATTCTCCTGTGCTAATATAATCATTCAGTCCATAATGTTCGCCTTAAATACCCCAAATAAATAGAATAAAAATGTTTCAAACTATTCAACCAATTATTACTTAGTATTAGGTGTTCTGTCATACGACAGGTCCATTCCTTTTGTCACTGAGCTTAGACCGCCAATGCACCCTACCCCCTGTCCTCTCCTTCAGATCCCAGAATTTTCTTCCTTCCTTTAAGTTATATAGTATTTGAATCCTCTTTTTTCCTAAGCTCATATTTACCTCAACATTGCATTCTATGACGTCATGCAGAAGCTAGTTTATTAGAAAAGCACTCACAATAAAAGATGGTGCGGACAAAAATAAATCGACCTATATGTCAGACTTACAATATACGAATTGACGATGACAGCAAGGTTGAGGCTGTCTCAACCAGTTACACTGAGAGTATTTCCCCAAATGTGATATATCAGTGTGTTCTTACACACAACCCACACTAAAAGCCGGTTTACCTACTTTAAACCTCTCCTCCTCACTACTACCCTGGACTTTAATTAGTTAACCCTTGCGTTTTAACTTATGAACAAGATTGTTTTAAATAAAAACGATTGGGCCTAACTTTGAATAAAAGGTTCTTCACAATCTTATATCTTTTCTTATATGTTCTATTGTAGCTCGTAAAAATTAATTTCAAAAGCTGTTTATCAATAACTACCAATAATTGAGATTTTTTGAAAAAACAAACAAACATTCTTTTTTATTATGTAAAAAACACTCTTCAGATAACTAGTTTAAACACAGTTTGTAAAGCCATTTTAGAACATATTACAATCTTTCAAAAATTAGTCATTTGTAAACCACTTTTAATTTTATAGCTAAAATCCAAATTACAATTATTATTTGGCACCTAGGCATGACCATATGACATCAAAATATCAAGCTTGAACAAAATATATCAAACAGTTTCAGATTTAGCCCCAGATTTAAACAGACATGAGGACAAACAATCTGTAGGACCCACATTTGAGGGTTCGGGGACACATAAATCATCACGATCCATAATCGACTTCGGGTTGAAAATTATTAAGATGGCAAAACTTTATCTTTATGAAAAAATAAAATTAGTGAGAAATTTAACGATTTAGTTAAAAATAAATATGTATAGCCATTTATGTTGATTTTCCACAGATCATTTTTTAAACCCCCACACTACATTTACATTCCGCTGTCATGATTCAAACAGAACACTAATCAACACATACAACCAGCCTTGGTGGCCATATGGTCAAATGTGCTACCCTCGCAATAGAATAGACTGCTGAAGACGGGGAGATTGGGGTTCGATCCCTGTCGGGTGTACTGAGGGTGGTTTTTCCTAAGTGATTTTCCACTCTCTTTACATGAAAATGTGGGGACACTTACTCTAAATTCAACACATTAGTGTATATAATACATAGTCGTATACCCCATGTGGGTAGTAAGATGTGGTGCTATAAGAAAAAAACACACACAAACACACATGCGTGCCAATTACGTGAACTCACAGTAGGAGCAGTAGATGACCGTTTTTGGACAGTAAGTTTGTTAACCCCGAGTATTTTTTATAGACTCGAAAGTCGGTTCCAGCATCCAATGACACTCGACATGTTCTGGCTACTGCTTAACGACTCATCACATTAAAGGAGCATACCTTATTAGGAATCACTCATTCTTACGCGAAGAATGTCCTCATTTCCACAGATTAAAAAAAAAGTAGAAAAATCAAATATATCGTTTAAACTAAATCGACTTTGTTTCTTTTTTATGTAGAAAATATATTATCTTTTCTTCTAATAATAGAAATGTGAGAGGTTCAAATTGTATGTTTTTATGTGTTAAAGTTAAAGCTAAATTTAAATGTGATTGTTATTTTCTTAATTATTTCGATACATTTTAGCTTTGTATAACTTAATACGTTCTTCTAACATTGTCAGAAAGGTTTCATTAGATAAATTAGTCATCGTTTAAAAGAACTGTTTATTTTTTGAAGAATTTCATTTTATTTGGTCATTGTAACCAACGGTATTACACATTTTAGGCATTTCACTAAAAAAAATACTTAACAAAAATAGATAATTAATCATTATACATTCTTTTAATGATGGTATATTTTCTAAGGTTGATCAGTTTAGACGTTTTAAATGTTTATGAACAAGTTACTAGAATATTAGCTATTTTAAAACATAACATGTTAAGTTCAATAAATTTAAGAAAGACTGAAATTAAAAATTCGTTAATACTCATAATGTTGCAGTGTCTACTTCAAAATAGATATTGCATTGTGAAATGAAGTGATTACTTTAGAAAGTGATTCCCGGAGTTCTACTAGACCAAATTAAAAAAAAAACTATCTGCCAAAATAGCTTTAAAAATATTCAAGGAGAAATCTGCAATTCCAGAAAACGATAACTTCTTTCGACAGTACTTTCCCGACAAGTAAGAATGTTGACTAAAGTGATTTTTCACCCGGGTACAACTCCTATAATGTTAGAACTTGACTTCACTTTGGTTTAAGTGAGTCCTTAAATCATATAAACCAACATATTAACCAAATATTAATAAATATCAATCATTAATTCTCCTGTTCCATGAACAAAATATTCAATAACTGTTTATTATCATCAGCAATAGAAACTAATATATCTAGATGCATAAATCAGGTACATTTGAAATATATGTATATTGTATAAGGATCCAGCTGAAGGAAGAATGAGAAATAAAATTGTAAGATAAAAAAATCTCCTCTCCTTTAACCGTTCAGAATATAATCAAGGACTAATTGGTTCAAGTCGATTATACTATCCTAGTAGTCAACCCTCCTATTTATTACCATTTTAGTTTAAATATTAGATTTAAAAGCGATCATTAGTGCTAACTCTAATAAAATCTTAAGACTAATGAAATAAAAAAAGATAAGAAAGTTAAGGCAATAATTGTAAGTTTTACTAAGTAAAAGTGATAAATAAATATGAATGAACAATGGAATGGGGAATGAAATGATTTAAAAAAAAAAGCCGAAAACCCTTTTACACTTAGGGAAACTGTATTATAACGTTATTCAATCTTAGGGTCAAATAGAGGTGTCACCCCTATTGCCTAAACTCAACAGAAACAAGGTGATTACATTCAAATGGAGGGTAAAACACTCCCGTTTACACAAAAAAATAAGTTATTTCTAAAATAAAAAGGAAATAAAAAATGTATCGTATAAACATTTGGCAGGTCATAAAAATATCAAGAGATCCCTGCTAAATATACAAACCATAACATTATGGCAGCACAATTTATATGACAATTTTATATTAACTAAACTCAAATACACAAACGAACAGAAAAATAAACATTTAAAATGTTTGTGTGTCAGAAAAAAAACATACAGATGAAATTAACAACATTTTGAGTTAGTAGTCTAGTTAGCTTAACAGACACATTATTTTAGAGGAGGTTGAGTTTGACATTGGCAAAGTCTGAAATAAAGATCATTATAGAGTCCGTTAATATAAGTTATGTATTATGACTTTATAAATCTTTAAATAATTTCTTTTTGGCAAATGTTACAGAAATGGTTGAGCTGATATTGAATACAGCTTTAGTCTTTCTATTTACAGCACATTTATTCACAAATCACTAGAAGAAACATATTTTAATTCATGTCTAAATTATATTTATAAAATTAAGCTTATTAATATTATATAGTTTGCCAGTGATTGAGGGGTTGAGATTCAAATACTATTCAGGTATACTGATGATTTTTTTTTCTTAAAGAGTTTTACACTTTCCCTCTATGAAAATGCGGGCTCATTTTATTTATGTTATATCTTCTTCATCTCTATCCCATTATTTGTATTGATGGCCTGGGCGGATAGTAAGATGTGGGAAAAGTATTAAATCTAATATTCTACTACCACTTTTAAAAGATTGAATATATTTATTTGATTATTAATTTTATGAATTACACTTATATATTAATCTTATATAAATTGACTGAGAATGTATGCTACACAAAAGTGCTTTTAACGTTTTAAAACCATGAGCAAATTTTTAGATAGATAAACTTCCTTGACCCAGACAATATTTCTCGAGCCACCTACTTTAGTGGGTGGTGAGAAGAGGGGTAAATTTGTAATATAGTTATTTTTAATATGGTTTCTTAATTTATAAATATTACGCTTCCGATTTTTTCCGTTTTCATTTTTTAAATCTCTTCACGTTACCATATTTCCATAATTGTTTATTTTCAAATAAGTTAATTATACATTTTTCACATTTCAGACAACTTTTTGCAACTCACCAAAATTCGGCTCATAGCCCACAGTGTGTAAACCACTATCATTTTAGCACTATGAATTACCACCCATTTGGGTTATCCACTTATGTACTGACTACGCTAATGGGTTAGGGATGAGGAAGTGTAGCTGCATTTGCCTAAAGATAGAGTGGGAAGACATTTAGGAAGTAGCCCCATCAGTACACCAGATTGGGATCGAACCACGATTTCCTCGTCTTTGGCAGTCTAGTATATTATATCAGGTGGCCACCGAAGGGGTTCAAACAACTCCTATGGTAATATTTGGTGAAGGTAATGGATACGGATTGAAATATTTTGGATATGGATGCTATTTTCATCATACATCCAAGGTTCTAGTATTATCGATATTAGGAGCTATGCCTCCTTAAGTCACAGTCCTTAACTTTTCTTGAAAACCGACGCCAAGGATGCCAACTTCTTTCACGGATGAACGCCTCCCCGGAAGTGGGAATCTCAGCCAAAGTACACACAAAGTGTGGGTTCGAGAAATATTTGGAGACCATTTGGACCATTCAATTAATCGTTTCACGTGCCACCTAAAACGTTTTTACTATGATAATAACCAATTTGTATTTAAATATAAAAACTCTAGCTATGTATAATAACATTTTTAAAATGACTATCGAACAGGGGCATTAAAGCCAGTTTCCAGCTGTTATTTTAATTTACAATGTCTAAAATTATACACTAGGCTAAAATTTTAAATATTTTAGTGGTTTTATTAATGTTTTTAGAATGAAGTAACGATATTGCACGCTTTCTAACACACTACAATCAGGCTAAATATAGTAAATTTAATCTTATAACTAACCACTGTGTCATAAAACTAAAATTTTGGTAGAATTTACATAAAACTTTATTTAACATTTATATTATCTTGTATAATATTATTTTAAATGGTCATAAGAGCTTATTTTTATACATAATAGCTAACATACTTGAAATGTAGAAGGGCACCACAGATAAGAGTTTTTTTTATTTCTTATTAGAATTTTATTTTCTCTTATCAAGAGAAAATATTGTAACTGTGAACATTTTCAACCTCGAGATTTTGATGAGTCTCCACGCTTCATGTGTGCTCAAACCCAAAAAATTTGGAGTTTACATTCCTATTTGTCTATTACTGGTCAAATATCTGAAACTATTTAAGGGATTTTGTTCCAACTTGATATTTTGATGTTATAGGACAATACCTCGTGTTTTTTAAAACATTATTTTACTCTAGCTCTCAAATTAATAGTAAGGCCTATGTTATGGATGAATGGTTTTTTAAATAACAAATTTCTAAAAAATGGCTCCAACGATTTTGTTTAAAATATTTATCTGGGCAATGTTTGACATGACAAAAAAAACTGTACGCTTGTTTTTTGGGATAAACTTCGTACATATATTAGGTTATATTAAGAAAAATAATTTAATAGTAGTTTATTGATAGCAGATTTTTTGGTATTTGGAGAATATTTTACACCATATTAAATAATAATTGTTGGTTTTCCAAAGTAAATTATTTTAATGATAATTTACTCTTGGCGATTTTAGAAAATGGTATATATTTCAAAAATGTCCTATAAGAGTGAGTTCAAAATGGAATAGTTTTTCATGTTAAATAAGAATATATTTTTATTTTTACAAATATAGATAATTTGAGAGTAGTTTACAAATAACATATTATTGAATTTTTTTCATCCCGAGCTTTAAGACACAATTTGAGAAAGAAGTTATAGCCTGAATTTGGTTGTAAGAACAGATTATAAACTTCGAACATTTGACTATATCATTTGTTTAATTTTGTAGGTATTGATAAAATTTATTCTAAATGACAGCTGAAGATTCCATGACTGACGTATGAATTCACTAAAATGGTGTTACTAATTTTAGTGACTACCAAATACTGTTATTTCTACATAAGCCAACGTCATACGATTGTATCGTACCCTTTACTGCAATAAATCTTCCAAATAAATGAGCCTATAAAATATAACATGGTACTTCACTCTAGTTAGAGATACTTAGCTTTATTAATTTAATAAAATCGGATAAGATGAGTCGTGTCGGTAGGAATGAAGACTAAATATCTATCAAGTTCATCTGCTTTGGTTCACGGGTGGTGGTGATGGTGATGTTGATGTTGATGTTTCCGTGAAAACAATTGAAAAACTCTATTCGCGAATTGAAAGAAGCAAATCCTTCTTTCAGCTTATAAGTGGTTAAAGTAACCCACACCGGTGGACATGCGATCTAAATATTAAAATAATTTTATATGGTTTGCCAATGATGGGTTGGGGTACGAATCCCAGCATGCAGTACTGAGGGTGTTTTATTAATAAATATATTCCCACTCCCCATCCTCACAAATGCAGGTAAATTTCCTTCAAAACCTACATTCTACTATCCCATTAGTGTAATAATTATATATGAATAGGGACTACTAATTTTTAGGGTTGTCTACGACGGGTTGAATTTAATACTAACCAACCTAATAAAACCCAACATTCAATTGGTTAGTGCATGGGAGGTTGGGATTTGTTTGTAAAAAAATATCTTTCAATCGGTTATTACATAAAAGTGTATAACATAAGAGGGAACTAAATTAATTATATATATTTTTACCAAACAAAAGCAAACCGTTGAAAAGAAATCGAAAATCCGGCTCCGTTAGGTTCTGTCCCGTAGTCTTTATACTATAAGCGTGTAAAGTTTCAGCTTTTTAGGTTATCTAGTAACTTCTGGAATGTGTGGAAAGACGCACACACATTAGGAAGTTATATTATCTAGATAAATATAGAAAGATAGATAAATAGATATATAGATAACTGGAATATTTATTGAGATGGGGAGAAAATATTAATAAAAATAATAATGAAAATATTTCTAACAACTTTTATAACGGTTAATAAATGATGCTCTGACAATAATGGTGAAGGTTCTTTGTTCGTATCAAGGGTCGGTTTGCTGAGATTACATGAGCTGTGTTGACCAACTAAGCCACGCACTAGAATAATATTGCATTACGTGTTGCATACATAGCCTTCCCCACATCCCTCCAAACATAATAACCATGTTAATTAACCAAAGGTAGGCATTAGCTTGAACACAAATTTAGTGATTAACTTCAACGGAGATTTCATTTAACCAAGTTTTTCCTAGTTTCGGTAATGGTGATCTTCGATTTAAACTGCTAAATATTAGTAAACAGGATTAAGATGATTTATTTTAAGGATAAAACACCAACATTCTTTATAGTATAATGATTAACCACCAAATAGTAATAAAATAATCTTAAGTGCATTCGACTAGAGTTTGAACCTAGCTTACCAAGTCAGAGCTAGGCATCATACAGCTCTTGTATTCGTTATAAGGGTAAGTTATTAAAATAACAAGTCACTACTTAAGTATGGAAGGACATCTGAGCGATTACACTGCGTTTTAAGGCATTAGTAAATGGCCTTAACTTAAAATGTGCCCCTCAAACATCCAAACAAAATAAATATTGATTTTAGACGTAGGGCGATTATTAAATCCTGAAATTTACGAAATAAAAAAGATAATGAATTACATACAAAATTACACTGAAAAATAAAAAAAAGGCTCCTAAAAATTTACGACCATAAAAAATTAACAAAAACCTCGTAATTAATGCACACGGTTAAATTAAACACGCACTTTACAAATGGAATATAGATATATCAATATATCTAAAAGCCTTTAGAAACCAAACTTTTGCATTCTGATAGATAGAAATATTTATCTACAAATACCTGCTTCATAATTAATAGCTACCCCATTCCAAACGCAACCCTTTATAGATTGAATGCAGTTTCTCACTACGAATGCAGATTTTCAACCATTTTATTAAAGAGGGTATTCCGACAACTTTGTGATTAAATATATTATCTTTTAGTATTTATATTTTTAGGAAAAAATAACAGAAATAAACAAAGAATTACTTAACATAAATACCTAAAAATGATTAAAAAATGCACTCAAACCAAGAAAGTATTATCTTTTAAATAAAAAATTTAAAAAAGTTTCCATAATAAGAGGATCTTGAAAAGAATTTACTGTGTACCCTTATTTTGTTCAGAAGCGTAGCAGGCTTACCTTGCGTGGTTCCACTATGGTCCAGCTTGTAAAATAGGGTCATTGTGAAATACTGTAAGCCAGGGTGGTCCAACATTTCATTCTAAGGGCTAAATCTGACTATCAATTTGAAGCGCGGGCCTAATATACATTTGGTAATCTCTTCAAATTAATGTAGCCCTACAACCAACATTTAATAAACAATTATTTTAAATATTTATACATAAATAGTATTTTTGATTTGTAGAATCCTTCAAACTGGACTACCAAAAATGTATTATAAAATATGTTTTCACAAAACAGCATGAATATATATTTACATATATTTTATTAATAAAATAGGCCAAAGCTTATAGTTATATGTATTCATAACCTTTTTAAATAAATAATTGTATTTGAATCATTAGCTATATAACATGTCCTCCGGGCTTCCCTTTAATCTTTTTCCATGATACTGTGAGGGCCACATTGCTGTAAGTCAAGGTAAAATTGCTAAATTGTATGATGAACGGAGTGTACGTACACACAAGCATGGTCTGTGCTGCACCACAATAAATAAATATGACACCATCTTAATCCAACCACTAGTTATTATCAGCTGGGTCGTACTAATGGTGAGCTTGGAACGAATTATACTAGAGATTCTTCTACACCATATGAAAACTACATTCTTCCTTGCCGGGATTTAAACTCAAGTCTTTCACAGAGGTATTTGACCGGTGCAGGAAGTAAATTTGCTCAAGGATGCGCGTGTCACAATTTGAGTCACTGTTTGCGGCATGTTTTCTTTGGAATTACTTCTGAACACCACGGTGGACCCATTGTGGCTCTTGGCAAAGGACCACGTAGTTACTTAGTGACTGTAACATCCGGTGGGAGCCTTTCTACCACAACTACCAACAATCCCGGACAACATTTACCTTGTCACTGAAATAACACTTAGTTCTACAACCTTTCGTCACCTTCTGCTTACTCACTATGATGTTTCAAGCTATTATTTATATTTTAAAGAATATGATTCACAACAGACTATGATGATTTTTAAAGTTTGTTGTCAATCTAAAAATAAACCACGAAGAAAGAAAAGCTTATACTTTTTTTTCATCAAAGGGTTGACACTTTATTTGGAATATACGAGACGTTTAAATGATTACCGTTTATTTTTAAACGTGATCGTGGACAAGCACAAGTTATTTTTAATTATTATTATTACTATAGCCATAGCGTCTAATTTAATTATTGGTCCTGCCTATCCACATGCATTTGGTTCATTTCTATCAATTTTCCAATCCTCCACTATATTAATAAATAACATAGGGATGAGGACGGAATAATTGATAGAACTGTACCAAAATTGATGTGGAGGAAAATTGAGAAACAATTTTGAGAAAATAACGTTTTATTACACCCGGCCTGGGCTAGAATCCTTACCTATTCCAGTAAAACAGACCAGACGAGACTTATTAAGTTCATGTAATCACAGATTTGGGCATATTCAAGTTGAAACGATTTAAATAACATTAATACACGTTTATAATATTATTGGAGCTTTTCGTAACCAAGAATCTTTGACGTTATTTCCCATTTACCTCCTCTACCCCTCCATCCCCCACCCTCAACCCTTAACAAGAGAGAGAAAGGACAATGTATTTTTACAAACTACCTATTAATACAAGTTACATAAATTAAACATTTAAAAAATTTAGAATATTTAAACTATTATTATTAATAACTAGAGCCATACCTATTTTTTGCACTGCATTTCACTACCAGTTCGGGCTATACGCCTACGTACTATTTACTCTAACGTGTTAGATACGAGTAAGGTTGAATTTAGATGATGTGTATCCTCATTTACATGGAGGGAGAGTGGAAAATCATTTCGGAAAAGCCATTCTCAATACACCCAACTGGGATAGAACCTAAATCTCCGAGTCATCGGCAGGTTATTATATTGCGAGAGTGACGCCTAATACCATGTGGCCAGCAAAGTGGGTCAATATAAATTATTATTTTACTAGAGGCAGTACAGAAAATATGTTACAATGTCCCTCTAGTTACTTAGGTACTACATTGAAAAAGAAAGTAAAGATACTGACTGTACATACAAAACTATTATGGTTTAAATTCCAATGGAATCAAAGTTTAGCCTTCACACGGTGTGAAATCAAGATGATTAAAGTGTACATTGTCTGCTTTGGTGTTCGCAAGGTCTAAGGCAGTGTTAGGCAACCTACGGCCCGTGAGTCATCTCTGGCCCTTAGACTGATTTTATTAGGTCCAATAAAAACTATTTAACAAACAATTGTGTCCATAAAACTATACTAATTAATATAATAGATTAGAGATATAAAGTTGAAACATTTGTTCAATTTTTTCTAAGCCTATAGAGGCTATGGCAGTCGAACAGTTGGCTGACCCCTCGTCTAGGGTACCACTCTGGCAATATACTGGATTGCTGATGACAGAAAATAAGGGAGTACCGAGTTTGGTTTTTCCTAAAAGTTTTTACACTCTCCTTACATGACTGCTGGTACATTTCTTCCAAATTTAAATTTCCTATATTTTCCAAGGTATTAATTTGGGGATGTGGGTGGAAAGTTCGGGGTTTTAATACTCGCTAGTTGTATTAAAAGGTTCTCTCTCCCCAGAAATATTCTCAATATTACCGTACATTCAGGACGGTTATTGAGATGAGTTGAGGGAAGGGGGGAAGCAAACAATCCATTTGATCGCGTGTTGAGACGCCGTATGGCGTGTGTTCTGGCCTCAATAACGCGGCGACATCACTTGTATGTGTCTCCATTAGATTGATGTGACCTTGTTTCCAAATTACATAGATCACAAAAGTTTCTAAGAAGTCCAATCCGCAAATCATACAGCTCTCTTCGTCCCTATCTCCTACCTGACTCCGAGCTCAAACAATCCGAGCGTCCTCTCATTTCGATAACAGACTCAATTTTTGCCCATGCTATTTCCACTATCTCACCCGCTACATACTTTAGGCTCGTGCAGACTTAACAAAAAATAAAAGTTGCGAAATGACTAAACCGACAAAGATTTTTACTGACTTTTTGTTATGGTTAAGTTTTGCAAAATCTAATTTTGGACAGTAAGGAATCCACCACTTTTATTTTAGCACTGCGTCTTACTAAGCGTTGGGGTTATACGCTTATGTAATAATTACGCTAATGGTTGGGATTAGGAAGGCTATATTTAGAGGAAGTGTACACGTATTTGCGTGGAAGGAAAATGGAAAACCATTTCGGGAAGAAAACCTTCAGTACACCAGATCGAGATTCAAACCTTGATCTCCCATTCATCGGAAGTCTAGTCTAGTGCGAGAGTTGCGCGTTTGACAATGCAGCCCCAGAATTACCACATTAACTATTTGATTGGAAGAAAAAAAGAGCTACTTTTTGAGAGGTAGAGAATTAATTAATAAAATTTAATGAATAATGATTGTTTTGATATGAAAACTACATATTATTGGTAAGAGAAAAGTATGAAAAGTTTTTTTAGAAACTAGATTTTATTAGTATTAAATATTAATAAACACATAATTATTATATTGTCATTTTTATTGTTGTTGATTAGTGCTGTAGATTCAATTTCTGGACGTTAAATAATCTACCAAAACATATTATTTAGAAGACCAGTCAGGTGTCGTGAGGTCATTTTCCCTATATAAGTTTCCTACTCACCCTTATACAGTTCTTCTAAATTCTACCTTCCTCATCCCTATCCCTTATGTGTAAATATGTGATCAGTTCAGACGAGCATCAAGTAGGGTGAAAGCGAATTAAGGTAAATATTTTTGAAGTTTTTGCAAAAAAACACTTTTTGGAAAAACTAAATAAAAAATTATATAGGTAAATACATTTGGTTAAATTTCCTACACTTAGTATTCCAACCAATAACTTAATATTTTTTCATGATAATCGAAATTTTGAACAGTGCCTTTTTACTTAATTATTTAAAAAATTTCTTATCAAATGCCACGATGCTTATGACAAATATTCAGGAAGTGTTGAAATTACTATGTTTATAAAATTAAACTTAATGTATATACTGTATATATATTTTATTTATTTGGGCTAATTAATAGTGTTTGTTATGAAAACTGCAAAAAATACTTTTTTAATTTGCGTTACAATCCTCCCCATATTATAACGATATTCATATAGATATTGGAAAAGTCATCAAGCTATGCCGTTATAGCTGCACAATTAAAATAAATGTGGCACGATACAATCTTGGACATCAATATACACCTAAAATAAATATAACACAAATTTCACTTTTGGGACTTTATTTTGTTTTGTACTTCGGCCGCGTCTTGATAATCTTTCAGACTCTACGCACGTTTACACTATTGGGGTAGGGATCGAGATGATATAATTAATAGGAAATCTACTAGAATTTTGTGGAGGGTGAGTGGGGGAAATTTAGGGAAATAACACCCTTAAGTACACCCGAATGGGATTGAAATCCCAATCTCCCCGTCACCAGCAATCCAGTATATTGCAAGAGTGATGTCATAGACCGTATGGCTCCCGATGTGGGTAGAATTTTATTCGTTTGTATGACAAATTGAGAAAGAAGAAGACGGGAAAAAAAAGTGAAGAAATAAATATGATTTAATGTATGGATTGAGTAACGGGTTCAGAAGACCGGAATGGTCATTGGTGACAAAAACAATTGAGTGGGTTCCGAAAAACACGCGACAATAGCCTTGTCTTGCCTGGATTCAGCATCTCGGGGATAAACTGGGCTCTACGTGGGACGATAGTTAATACGAGAATGACCGGAGGCCCTATTACACTAGAGCCTCAAGAGGGCATGAGCAGTCAAAGGTTTGTTATTTTACTCACACCAATGGACACGTAGACTAAATGTGAAAATCATCTAGTAGTTTGATTTGATTATTTAAAAGCCTTGCACGGCCCTTTTGTTTTTATTTAGAACGGAATGAAATAGAAGTATTGAAAAGAAAATTATTAAAAACAGGATTAACTCAAGAAATTACTTACAAATAATTACATTTTAAAAACTAATTCACTGTTATAGTAGTAGTTGTTTGCACTCCAAATCCTTACTTGGAAGACCTAGATTTGTTCCCAACAGGATACATTTGGTGTGCTTGTTCCTTTTGTGATTCTGTCCCCATAGAGATAGTAAAATCACTTTCCATATTTAAAATAATAATTCAATATTTAGATTTCTGAGATTAAAATACTAAATCTAAAGTTATTTATGTTTTTAATGGCTTACTTTAAAAATCTTTATTTAGGCCTAGTATTTTTAAATAGCCTTTAAGCCTATGTTAAAATTATTTAAAATTAAGAATGACACCTGGACACGGAAATCAAATCCGGGATCAGATCCTATATTCAGATGTCATCTTTCAATTGAAATAATATGATATTAAAATACGGCTATAGCCGTAACTATCAAATATATGCTTATAATAGCTTGACTATTTAATCCGTCAAATTAATATAAATACTATTCAATTATTTTCATTTATAATACAACCGTAATAGTAGTGTTAACCTTTAACCATTATTTTTAAATTACTAAATCTAAATATCATTGATCTAGCTAATCAAATACTACACAATTCTTTACATGATAAATCAATATAAACCAATTAATAACTACACCAAAGTTATTTTTAAATGAAAAATCTATTAAACCTAGCCCACAGACAAATAATTTAACCAGACACTCAACCTCCAGGTTAAAATGGTTGCGCTCCTTTTGCCAGATTGAATCCTTCACCACCAGGATCGCTGTGGATAGTCCTATCATCACCCAGCAGTGACACTAGCGAAGCCCGGTGTTGAAGGATTCAAGCTGGCAAAAGGAGCCCAACAAAATCCTCGTAAGGTTGAGAGTCTGTTTCTTACTTGTTTGTGACCTAACCCAATATCACTGTTGTAAAGTTGAAAATGCAGGAAACCACACTCCGATAAGATTTGTGTTTCGAACGTAGTCGTATAATTAACACCTCGGTTAATATACCTTGAGATATGCTCTTAAGCACTTTATAAAGAGGATCTGTATGGAAAATATAATATAATAATATTGTAATCACTTTTATTATGTGAATAGCTCTATAGTTAAGATGCCCTTAGCTTAACAAGGCCTTCACTCTAGTCGCTTACGACTGCTTACGTTATAACTTTATTTTATGACCTCAAGTATTGGCGTTCATTGTTATAGAGTTAATTGGAATGGTTAAAATTTATCGGAACTCGTCTACAATTTACTTTAATGTTACTTTTGATAGTCAATAAGGATACCAGTAGCAATTACAGTGGCCGTTCATATGTACAGTCATGTCAAGAATATATGTGATCCTGTTTCTATGGTCTAGTGGCTTGAGAGGTTAACTAAATTTATATGGGACACTGGTTCGATCTTTGGTAGTTAAAGATTGAGTATTTTAACCTGCGCGTCTAGAAATTAACTTGGTCAAAATATTTAAAAATAACTGTGCTAACCTATGTGTTTGGTAACGATAAATCAGTTGGTTATGAAAGGAATGAAGTTGTGATATTTTTAAGGTAAAAATGTATTAGAAACGCAATTGATTATTGACACAATTTCGTTCACAGCCGTTTTGTCTAACAGCTTTTTGGCCTGGTCTTCACCTACCACCTCTGATAAAAAATAAAATAAAGTGAAACTCTTGTAGTAAAAATGTATTTTCATTTAATAATGGCTACGATTAATATGTAAATTTTGATAACTTCTTTTTTCTGGTAAACATATATTTTATATACTATTTATCTGAGCTGGTGCAGAAATAAGCTAAGTAGAAAGTATTAACAATAATTTTAGTAAACCAAGGACTAGAAAATAAAGTTATTTACCCATTAGATAAAAATGACTATGCCATAAATCCCCTAAACAAATATGAAGTTATGCAAATATATGATGAAACAATATTTAATTAATAAAATTTATTAATATAATTTAATTATTTATTATAATTTATTAATTTATTATAATTTATTAACTATAATTTAATTGATAGATGTGAGCTAAATTATTTTAAGGGATTTGAAGGCATGCTAAAATAATTTAGCGTAATTTAATTTATGCTTACCATACTTAGCTTATTTCAATAATTGTAATTACATTAATCACCTCCCCCCCNTATTTGAATATGTTTGCCTCTAGAACAGTGGTTCACGAACATTTATTAATTCCCCTTAACCGTATGCTATCTTAAGACATTTTGAGAACCCCCCCCCCCCCCCCCCAAATTCCCTTGTAAATATTGGTAACTTTTTCCCTCTGTTCAAACCTGCTCTAGGCCTGTTTTTGTTGCTTAGGTTCAAAGTACTGTCATGCTGAATTCAAATATTTTTGTTTCTTAAATTGTTACTAAAGATTTTGTGCTGCTTTTATTTACTTTAAAAATATTGTTAAAAATCGTTTAAATAATTCGTTTATTTGAGCGCTTGACAGCTGTGTTCCCATAATGGTGAGCTGTAGCTTGTGAGAAGATAAAAATACCAAAAGCCTTGTTCAATAGTTATTTTTGAGGAAACACACACCCTCCATATTAACTTATTATTGCTATTTAGTTCCACTACATCAAAGAAATGTTTGGTGCACAGCACAGACTTTCTCGCTCCTTTATTTAAATTATACTTAGATCTATAACTCTTAAGATAATATGTGAAATAAAATAATATATACTGCTACAGAAACACATTGAGCATAATCAATTTCCCAGACCTCAATTTAAAAGATAATAATATATAAACCAATAGCTCAAAAGACCTTAGTTTTATATAAATATATTTCAAGTAAAAATTATTAATTTTTAATATTACTACAACTCTGCAGTGATAAGCTATTTTCTATCTTAAAGAGATTCAGAAAATATCAAAATTGGAGATATTCGCTTGTATAAAGTATCCTCTTAGTAACTTTACCGGCAAAATGATATGTGCTATTTTGTTTATAATGTTAGAAATTGCCTGGATACAATAGTGAATCAAAATAGTTACAGTAGGATTTTGAGAAAACAGATTTTTTTCTCTTTTTGACTCTAAGTAAACTACTATTAATTTAAGGCTAGATATATAATTTCAAAATTCACTCAGGGAGAACCTTATGAAAGCTTTATATACCAACTTTTTACTTGATCGGTACAATTGTTTTGACTCTAGGCTGAGATATAGACTCACAGACAGACAGACGGCATTGTGAAAACCACTTTTTAGGGCTAATTAAACGTCAATATTCATAAAATATCAAATTGTTTCAAGGACCACAATACTTTCTCTACCCGAGGGGTCACAAGAAAGTAAAAATATATCAAGATACATATTACTTAAATCTGTCAAAATTGGCATGTGTTGCTAAAATACACACTACCTACTGTATGAATATATTAAAATAGATCCAGTAGTTTTTGCTAGGGTCAATAAAAACCTGAAAAAATGTGGAGACACTCGTGCTTTACCTATAGTCCAATTGTTTTATAATAAAGGGCTTATCTGACTGCTAGAAAAGTTTCTGGATCTACTTTAATGTATTCAGACGTCAAATCACATTATCTGCAGTTGTCACTTTTGACAGATAATATAATGACCTATAAAATAACACTAGTAAAATTTCATCAATATTAACTGCAAAAAAATGTGTTTGTATTTTCTAAAAGTTTATTCCTTCCCATAATCCTAATATATGACCAGTATACTCTGAAGTACAATTTTGAATCATACCCCGCGGAATAGGTGATTATTATTTGGCACAATAAGCTTATTCCACCTCTATTCAAAGCTTATCCTCTTTGTTCCTCTAAAATTCTCCCTCCTTATTGTGTACCAACAAGCTAGGTACGGTAGCTTAATATAATAAAAGCCAGTAGCGCCATTGATGTTTGGTCGTTTAAAATAAAAATAATTAAATACAGAAGTTCAAAACACCTTAATTCATCAGTTATATTAAAAAATGACAGCCATCTAAGATTAAATACCAGTTGAATCCGGTGGGGCAGCTATTCAGATATTAAATTAATTTGATAAGATTTGTCTGAATCTTGATAGTAAGAAGTATCATAAAATTTAGAACAAAATAACCATTTATTACAACTGAGCTGATGTACAATTTACGGTAACCATGTTATGTAAAACTTTAATTTAAGCGCACGCTAATAGCTTAGGCTTATAATATTTTATGGGAATAATAGATAACTATAAGCTTTTATCATTTTAGTGTGAACAAATAAGAGTTATTAAAAAATAAATGAATATACAAGATGATTAAAAATTCTCTTTAAAGGATTTTTTTTTGCCTCTTTAAAATTTGTTTTTGCTAAAGAATAACGTATAGAGATGATTCTTCTATCCAGATCAGAAGACTGTCGCAAGATTGTAGAGGAATAGTTAAATAGGAGACACACCTCTGGTCGGCACACGATACACACCACTGTTACCAAACTTAGTGAAAAGTACCAAAAGAATAGAAGTATCACTAAGCAACCGAGACGTGCTTGTCCATGAAACATAATTCAATGAAGACACAAAAATTCACACGACGGTTGTCTGTGGAATGTGGGATCAGTCCAGTGAATATATTCCCACATGCCTAAGGACTTTTGAATCAATCTATAGTATATATAAACGATGCTAGACTGCTAAATTATTTTTTAAATATTATTTGATGTTCGTGCATTTTATGAACTGAGTGATTATACCATCACATGAATTATAAACCAGCCTAAATATAGAATTGATACAACACTCTACCCCCAGCCGTTAATTTATCACTATGAAAGCGGAAGCCCAAGTTTCAATAACTATAATGTTTCGGTCGTAACAGGAATCGAATGGGGGACCCCTCAGCTCAGTAGACATACATGCTTCCTACTGATTTAAGGTGTTGGACTATAAATAATATTTTTACGAAAACAATTATTTTGTTAAAAATCTGTTACAGTGAATATTTTTTTTTTTATAAATGGGCTTATTTTACTATAACCCACATAGGTGGATATGCAGACAAAGGCGTGAGTATTGTTTTGTAAAGTTTTGCTTGTGACGAGGAGGTCGGAACTTTGAATCCCACTTGGGTGTAAGGGTGGATCTAGGGCCTGTTGTCGAGGAGGAGGGTTGGTTTTCATAAAACTCCTTCACATATAAAATCAATTATTTTGATTAATCATGATTTTAATTTATAATAGTTTTAGTAATATTTTTACCTTATAAAAATAATTTTAACTAATAAAAATAGAATTTGAAAAAAAGTTTTTACTAACAATTTTTTATTCAATCTATGACAGCATAAAAAAATTTCACTGTCATAATAAAAGTAATACATATTTAAAAGGGGCTAAAATGTTTTGGTAGGTATTAATAGAAAAATATGTATTTTAATACCAATAGTTGGTTATCATAATAAACTAATTAATCTGATTACTGTAGGGTTTTAATTTTAAGCCACTTACTTTTATGCACATTAGAGCCGAGCTTATTGAAGAGAACATATATGAGATAGGGCAAGGGAGATGTTAGAATTAGTCATTCTTTACAATACTAAGGTTTTGGTTTCAATATTTGTTGATTATTTTCTCTGCAAGGGAGGGGGTCGGGTGACCACCCCCATCGCCTCCCCTGCCTTGATACGCCACTCCTCGTGTTTATGGAACTCCGAAACACTCTTAAGTTATCTAATTTCGCACAACTTTAAGATTATGAAACTTCTACTCTACTTGGATCTAAGTTCTAAATAACACGTCTCACCTGAAGGAAAACACCTAACTTGGGTAAGTAATACAGCTCGAAAGAGATTTTGCTTACTGATGCGGATTCTTGTATTCTACATTAGACAACAGTGAAATTAATATCAATAAAACTATTTTTTTAAATATAACAAAATTGAAAAATCATTATTAAAAAAATCCATCCCCATTTCACCTTTTCCAAGTGAAGAAGGAAGGCGGAAAATCTCACTTCTCTGTGACTTCTGATTCGAACGTAGTCCTGTATTATCTCTCATATCGACGATCAGCCGTAAGATGGGCTTTTTAATGGTGGGAGTGTGGGGTACACGAGAAAAAGGTAGGATTTTTTTTGCAGTTTTTTTGATAAAAACTTTTTTTGTTCAAAATAAATGAAATATTGCTAATGTATGGAATTTAATCTTCTTCACATGGTGACCTCAACGGTTCTTGAATTTAATGACAACTTTTTTTATTCATTTAAAAAGTTTGTCATCTAATGCCACTACGTTCATGACAGATACTCAAGAACCGTTGATATCACCATGTGAAGAGATTTTTAGCTCTACATCTCTACTAGAACAATATTTTAATTATTTGGTCCAAAAATAAGGTTTTGCTATAAAAACTGCAAAAACACTGCCCTTTTCTCACATCCCCTTACATTACCACCTTAAAGCGTCCATAATGGGGTTGGAAACACTTTAAAGTATAAAGCCTTACATTCTGTTACAAACTTTTTGAAAGTTATAAGTTACTGCAAATCATAGATTCTCAAACTTTGGGTCCCGACCCCTATGAAGGTCGTGAAATAAATTCTGGGGGTCGCAACAAACATTGATAAAGGTAAGTAAATTATAAATTTACTAGGGAGCTATTAAAATAAAAATATACTCAAACCTTACATACTTTATTGTTTTAGAGTATTGCATTAATAAACGTCATCTGGAATGAGTATACAAACAGTTTTAATGATCATTCGTATAATTAACTAAAATAAATTTATCTGCATGCACAGCTAGAATATGTAAACTATATTTGAAAATATTGAATATAAATGTATGTACGCATTTTTTTTTTCAAAAATTATATTAATTATATCTATTTCTTATTTGATCCAAAACTGCTCAAAACTGACACTATATTATAATAAAACTCATCTTAACTTAATCATTACTGCCCGGGGTCACTAATAATAACTATGTATTTTGAAAAGGGTTTATGAATACTAAAAGTTTAATAATATTTCCTGTAGTGAAACAGGTTTGAAATTATTTTGAATACGCGAGTATCCTGCAAATTTGTTTTCAAATATCACAAATTTTGCCACCTTTGACTGTCGAATACACTAGCAATTTCTCGTATGGTATTAGCTTACTACTTGCCATCCTACCAATCGTTACAGTCGTCCGAGAAGGAGGTACTATAAACTTTTCTTTATAAGACCTGCAGGTATCTTGGAAACAAGCTATCTTCGGGTATAACTGAGTATTAGATTAGCTATATAGATATAAACTATATATTCGCATCCTATGTCTTTTCCCTGTGTTTGTCCTTTATGCTTTTTGTTACTATTACATGTTTCTATCTAGGTATCTATATATATATATATATATATATTATATATATATCTATATATATTTTCTTTTTATCACTTCCCTCCCCACCCCCTCTTTCAAATAGTTGTTTTGCGCGTTTCACACTCCCTCCTAATGAATTACGATATAACCTAGGTCGGGGGACTGGGTTGTGGCTATACATTTATTTTAAAAGACAGCCATTACCTATTTATCCAGTTGCAGCAATGTAAAGAGTGAAATGTGGTCTTTTCAGTATAAAAGTCATATTGTGTTCGTTTCTTTTCAAATGTCTTCTATCCATCTTTCCTGTACCTTCTTCCAAATATATATATACAAGTATTAGATGAGAGAACCCTTTACTCAAAAACTGCACTTCCTTGCTTAATATGCTGCCTTCTGGTATAGTTGAATGATGCCAGGGAGATGTGCACAAGTAGTCATTGGGAGAATACCAGTCCCATGCAGTGTGACAGCAGCACATAACTTTAGAAACCTAAAGGGCTACCATCATTAATTCACATTTCATATTCCTTATCATCCAAAAAACCACTAGTGTAATGCAAAAACCCTCCACATTAATGTATGGTTTAACAAAATGGTATGACCTGTAGCGTCGGTACATGATATAATTGGCCATTGTGTTTTTATTGTGGGAGTCGAGTAGAAATTAACTCGTATAGTTGAGCGGAAATAATATGAAAGTTCTTCTGTAAGACCTGCAGTTTCCTCAAAGGCTGTCACCGAGTATAGTAGTAGTCTTCTCAATGAATCTTAAAGATCATAGAGAAACATGCATCCCCAATAAACAATCAATAATCTATTTACCGATTCAAAAATAGGATACGTGTATAGTTAATGCTCTCAGGACGATCATTCCTATTAGATTGCAGAGTAAAAAGCATTACCTTTGTGGAACGTTTAAAGTGGTCTAGATTGTATTGAAAAATAGGGTACGTTGAAAATGAGTTTTTTTTAAATGTTTGATATTTAATACAGTTTGGAACAACAATAATAGTAAATGAAGCCACAGGTATAGAATATGTGTGATTAGTACTTATTTTGGAACATGTTAAATAAAATCTATTAAACTCACGAGTTATATTACCTAAATAAATAAATATAATACAGTTATATATTTTATTCCTTCAGCTTGAAAATAATCATTAAAATAATAAAAGAGGTAAAATGTAAGTGTCAGTTTTATTTTTAGATATTATTTTTCTTCCTTTCTTAAGAACTGTAATTGTGTGTAATAAACAAAGTAAGATGGTTATTCAGCTTTATATTTATTCTCACAGTTTATTAAAAAGAAATATAGCTTTGATATACAATCATTAAAAATATCATTTAGATTAAACTCAGCGTTTACTTTTAAATTACAAAAAAATATTATCCCAATATTTAACGAGGCCCGTTAAATTAGAAGGTGACTCAATTAAAATGTATAGGATGAATCATAACTTTAATACTTTCTTTCATCAATGTATTGATTGAGACAAAATAAATCAAAAAGTAGTTTTGCAAATTGTTGTGGGACTAATATAGTTTTTAGATATTCAAAGTTAAAGTCTACTTTTCATGTAACGATTTTAGTAATTATATAAATAATAAATAAATTAATAAATAAGGTTTCTCAGTTGGTACACAAAAAATACATAAAATAAAAATAATTAAAAACTCATGCATTGATGGTTTATATGAATGGTTTCATGGATGAGATGGAAATTTAGATAGCCAAGTTACCAAAAGTATCACTGAATAAATACAGATAAAAATGCATACAGCTCAAATTCAATTTTAATAGTAGCTAACCATATTAGGATCGTGGTAGTATGGACAGTTTTAGAAAATATGAACCTATCATTTGTGGTTATTATTGATAAAACTTGATTATTTCATGTTTTTATAAATATTGATAAAATCTATCAATAGCGACCACTGCACCTCACATGGCTTGACGTATTAATACTTGAAAGTAGATCTTATAGATTTTATAGCTGGTCAAATAAGATTCTTCATGTGAAAAATAGACTGTAAATGAATTGAGGGAAAACCTTGTTTACTGATCGTTTTATTAAAATATTATTATTTTTTACTAATACAAAAATGATCCAACCAAAAATTATAAGAACTGATCCATGGAAATGTTTCCAGCAATCTCAAATGAGATATAGCTTATTTTTAGTTTTCATTTCAAGCAACAACCAAGATAATATTATTAGAGTGTAACCTACTCCAGTGGACACACGGACCAAGGGTCTGGTCATCTGATATGGTTTGCTGGTTACTTGAAGCTTGGTGTTCGAATCCTGGATTGGTGTACTCGGATGTTTTCCCCCCTAAAATTGCTTACCAATATTTATTCACCTAACTATAGGTACATTTCCTCTAATTTCTACCTTCGACAACAGAATTGAATCAATGTAAATGCAGGTATGCCCTGGGTGGGTAGTAATATGCAATGAGCATTAGAAATATTAAGTATTAAAGGCAAAATAAAATTATTTTAACATGGATTAATATGATGTGTTTCTGTGTCTTCTTCTTTTACGTTGATTAGTGATACGATCGTTTCGTCAAATCTAACTTAGAACATCTGATGTGAATGTATGTGTGTATGTGAATAACGTTCTTCCTGGACTGCCCGTATATTTATATTAACCTTAAGGTGGGCGTGTAAAGGACGCGGGAAATGCTCAGTGTTTTTTCAGTTTTTGTAGCGAAATAAATTTTTTGGCCAAAAAATAAGACATTTATTTAGTAGGGACATAAAGTTTAATTTTATTCACCTGATGATATCAGTTATTGAATATTTGTCAAGGATGTCATGGAATTCAATGACAATTTTTTCTCTTAATCAACAAAGTTTCTCATTTAGTGCCGTTATGCTCATGAGTCATGATAGACATTCAACAACGTCTGTTGGTATCACCGTGTGAAGAAAATTAAACTCTTTTACTACTGGAGCAATATTTTATTTATTTTGGCCAAAATAAAAAGGTTTTGCTATAAAAAAAATCGAAAAACAGGGACCTTTTCTCTCGTCTNCACCCAACTTAATGTGGTAGGCATAAGTAAAATATAATTTATAAGAAATACTTATGCAATTGCATGGAGGGAATGTATTAAACCATGAAGGAAAATAAACTAACTACAGCCTCCAGGTAATCTAACCCCAAACTTCTAGTCACCAGATAACCAGATGCCATTGTTTGTATGGCCACTATTTATTGATTTTCAAAATTGTACTCAAAGTTATGATCAATTCGGTTTATTCATGAATAATATTTTGCTCAAGATGAATGCCACTGCTCTGAGTCCTCCTGTATCTATTTGATGTCATGAAGTTTTATACGAAAAATATTTTGGGTTGAAAAATATATTCATGTTAACAATATTTCCTCTCCTATATATTTTTTTGAGGGGGGGATGGACCAATTGAGATAAACGTGTATTTTATTAAAGCTCGATACAATAACATCATTATCTTGCTGTATTGTCACATCGTGAAATACCTATAGTCAAGGTGTATGTAATAACACCTAACTTTCCCTTTGTTGAGACAATATGTTCATCTTCCATTGTAACGCATATTTCATAGACTGAGTAGGTGGATGGAGCTGTGTTTTATGAACAAGGTGTACAGAAAATAAGGATCATGTTTATTTCAGGACTATCGTAGATCATTTTAGTGTATACTAAAATATTAAATAAATAGTACGAACCAATCTCACATATTTTTTCAGATATATATACATCAAATTCTCAAAAATAATTTATAAGAATTCTATCTTAAATTAATTTTTCTTTCCTTAAAAATATACAATACGAAAAAATTCTTGGAAGGGATTATTTTTATAAATTGCAAATTTTCAAAATAAGTCATCAGTAAACTAACCTTAGATGGAGGTTTATGCATATATATATATATTTCCTTATTTAATTTGAAAAATACTAAACCCATAGACATTTTAAACCAAATTGTTATAAGCATTTTCAAAAAGTGTCGTTTCAGTTAACTACCCTTAATTTTATAGTTGGATTCCAAATCCCTATTTGGCCTTGATGTATGACCATTTTATCAAGTTTGAATGATTTCCATCAATTCGGTTTGGCTGTAGCCCCGGTTACAAACATACATTAAAAGGGACATACAAACGTGTAGACCTTCAATTTTTTTCTAGTTCTTGGATATCTAAAACGCAGAGATCCATTTTAATATCTAGGCCAAAGTTTTTTAGGCTTTAAATATTTTCTATATAGTGAAAAAGTAAAAATAAATGGCACCTAGATAAAATAACTCCAAATCAGTAATTTTGACCTAGATTGTCATAATATACCAATGGGCTATTTTTATAGTATAATCTTATCCATGGTTATTCCTCCTTAAGATTTAAGGCAAGGTTATGTTGATCAAATGAGATCATTATAATCTTAACGTTACTTTAGTTTTAGTATTTCTATATAACTAAATAACCACAATGGTGGTCAAGTTTTCTGATAGGTTAAAGTCAAATTTCCACTTAGTCACCGTTTAAAGAGAGGTCTAGGCTCTTAACTCAGCTGGGTTAACTATACGGGCTATATTTACATGTGATTGGTCGTTTTGGTTTTTACATTTCCTTTGCATTTTTCTGTGGGAGCACTTCCAAACTACCCTTCTCGTTCCCAACCTTTTAAATTGAGTCTTTAATAACTATTTTGTTGAATTAACTATTTAAAACATTCAACTAAATCAATTAAATGTCCCTATTTGTAAAGTGACAAAGGTTTCAATCTAAATTTAATATTTCAATTTTAATTAAAAAGTTTTGATTGCATTTATATCCATGAATAAAATAGTTACAAACTTTTAATATAAGATTATATAGGACTATATATGACTTGGAAATATCACTAAGTACCTTATATAAGCGTAGATGGTCTCGACTCAAAAAGAAGCTTGAATTCCAGTAATTCTATATAGTAAATAGTAGATCAAACTATAATTTTCTCAAACGTTCTTGATGTAAAAACCATTTTGAAACTATACATTTTTTTAATTTTAGTTCAATCTAATAAATTTAAAAATAATATTTGAAAATAAGGAAAATAAACTAGCCAGAAAATAACTAAGTTTTTTTTATTCGTTAACAACAGGCTTGCACACACCACTAAGAAAACCTACAAAACGGCTTGCCTCGTCTAATCTGTCTTGCCAGTGACTGGGAAGTTGTGGCTCAAATCCCATCCAGGTAATTTTTCTCTAAACCATCTCCCACTTTACTTACATGCAAATGCATGTACATTCTCTCTATATTATATTTTAATAATTCTTAGCACATTAGTGTAAATATGTGAATGAACATGTAGAAAAGTAAGAAGTGGAGCATGAAAAACAAAGTATATACTACATATTGATATTATAAAACTAAACTATTTTTGCACCACCCAGTACCATTTCTCCATTGTCATCTTCTTGCGACATGTTCCACACATCCTTGAAAAGGTTTAGAAAAGGCGACATCATCTGATTCAACATCGGCATGGAGTCGAGATGGACAAGTTGTAATTTACCGTGTAGTCAACACAACCTTTACCGTCAATCAGAAAGTATATTTTAGCATTCAGACTTCATAATCTATTATAACTTATATTTCTCTCAGAACTCTCATCTGTCAAGAAACTATCGATACTATACCTGTAGTAAAACTATACAAGTTGTTTCCCTTATTCCATAACGACTATTTTACATAGTAATAACCAGAGAGAGCTAGGTGCAGCTGAGAACTTTCCTTTCTACCTAGCTAACCTTTGATCTCCCTCTGATAAAATAATACAAAATTACACAACCTATAGTGATATTCCAGTTGTGTACTTAGAATTTCATCCAACCACGTACGTACTTTACATACATACATACACATACACACACACATACATACATACATACATACATACATACATACATACACACACACATACACACACACATACATACATACACACACACATACACACACACACATACACACACACACATACACACACATACATACATACATACACACACACATACACACACACATACACACACATACACACACACATACACACACACATACACACACATACACACACATACATATATATAAATTTTATTATGCTACATAAAACTCATACACAATAATAAATAAATAAAAAACAAGAATAGTTCAAACACAAAATATAAAACTTAGATTAATTGGCATACAAAAATTGCAGACTTAAATTAGAATTGATGAAAACTGAGCCAACACATCCCCTATATTAGGAAACCCACTCGATGACGTATAGTCAATCCCCCGCTTTCTCATTTACACTATGTCATCAGCATCAGCATATGAGGAGGTGGTTTTATAAAGATCATTAAGTTAGGTTTTGAAATGAGAACAAATTAAAAAAAAAGAACAATAAATAGACTTTGAATTATATAAATATGTCTTTCTAATATTTGAATTAAATGTTATTTTTTATCATTG
This sequence comes from Timema genevievae, assembly GCA_902155825.1. Lineage (NCBI taxonomy): Eukaryota > Metazoa > Arthropoda > Insecta > Phasmatodea > Timematidae > Timema > Timema genevievae. The sequence continues at coordinate 56,730 of CABFWO010000266.1, read as the reverse complement.
ATTTAAATAGAAATTTCATGAGGAGTCATGGTAGGTTTGAATTATCCGATTTTTCTAACTAACCAATGTAGAACTAGCCAAATCCTGCTGTACTATTATAAAGAGGGTTATGATACACACCTGTTGGTTAATATGGCAAAGGTTTATTGGACATTTACAAAATTAGTGTGGATCCAGTTTTAATATGATTTTGGTTTGCTCTTACTTTAACAAATATTACATACACTTTTCCTTATCCATGTTAATTTCAGGTGGATATGGGTATATTATATCCTCAAAATTAATTATGTAGATTTCTTTTCACGACATAAAATACAATAAGCAATTTATTCTGTCATTATTCTAGTTATATAAAGCTTGAAAAGTATTACACTGAACAATAAATAGATTTGTCTCTTTGTAAAACCACCTCTCAAAGCTACAAAGCGACCTCAATTTTCACATTTTTTGTCTACTTTGTGACCTGTAATTGGTTTAAATCAAAGCCATATAAATAGATTTTTTTGCGAATTAGTTTCAGCTTTAACTATTTAATTAGTGGTGATATTCAAACCAATTGTCTTTGAAGCGTCTATTTATGGTTTCATTTAGCAGCTGTGTCAGAAAGTGGTAAAAATAAATGTCCTTGACAATAACCAACTTCAAAGTTGTTGGTTTAATCTTCGTGACTCTCCACCAAATGAAATAATTCAGTTTAGTGAATCCAACACTATATGAGTTCAATCAATCATAATATTTTATGATTTGATTTTATATTTCTTTTAATGTATCACACATCAGTGGGCATGGGGACTAAACGTCAGGCTCATCTTATCTGATTTATTGTAGAGGGCAAGTTCGTGGCTCTAATTCTGGCTTGACGTACTGAGTTTTTTTTACATGATTTCCTCCTTTCTCTGCAAGAAAATGCGAGTACATAGATATTAAATTCTTATTTCCTCCTTTCTACATCATAAATTATGTGGATAACCCTAATGGGTAGTAAGGCACGTTGTAATAAATACATTTGGATGAAACATATACTACACAAGAGTGTTGAGTGTTCAAAAAATTACGCATTTCAAAATCAAAATTCATATCCATTTACTGTTTTGTTTTAAATTAAGTTAAAGAATTCTAGTTATCATAGGAGATGGACTTTTTCTCTTATTAATTTTTAATGCCAATTAATATTATATTTAATTTAAATAAAATTAAAATTTGATATTTTTGTATCGTCAATTTATAAAATATATATTGGAGTTATTGTATGCCATTCACATGCAAATGCAGTGTAAGTGATCATACTCATTCAAGGTACTGTGTTTCGTCTGACGCCAGCAAATTAAAATTGTTTGTGACGTCACGAACTTTACGGTATGGACGTGTTCATTCTAGAGACCATATTATTATTATTATTATTATTACTATTAGCAACACGTCTTATTACCCGTTCGGGTTATAGGCACTTACGCTAATGTGTAATGTTAGGGTGATTGTGATATGAAATGGAGGACCTACAGTTTAACGTAGAATCCGAACCACGGTGGAGGCCTGGCATTCCTCACATTCACAAGTTGTGATTAATATACACTTTGTCAGAGGGGAAGGAAGGGTTTGACAATAAGAAAAATCTGGGCTGAGGATTGAACCCCGGACCCTCAGCACAGAAGTCTGACACCTTTCTCCTAGACCACCAGCCCATCTTATGGTCGTCTAGCCGGCAAGTTAGATACAATATTACGCTTGAACCAGAAAACGTTTCAAAGTCTGGTTTTCTGCTTTCTTCACTTGACAACGGTGAAATTGGAATCAGTTTAGTATTTTTATATTCTCTAGACTCCTTGGAAAGAGAAGTATTATGATCTTTAAAAAACATTTGAACTATAGATATTGATAAATGTTGACGTTTTATTACCCCCTGAAATTGAAAAAAGGGGTTGGTTATCGCGATGCTATCTTTCTGTCTGTTTTTCTGTTTGTGTTTTTATATATCGGCCTAGTGCTGAAACCATTTTACCAATTGAGCTAAAACTTGGTATCTAGGATTTTTATAAGGTTCATCTGATAACATTTTGGAATTATTTAACCAACACTAAAATTAAGACTAGTCTACTCAATGGTCAAAAGAGAAAATATCGATTTTCTAGAAATTGTCTTTAATTATTTTGATTAAAATACGCATCTAGACACCGTTTAACATTACAAGTAAAATGAAACGTCACATTTTTCCGGGAAAATCACTTAGACGGTACTTTACATAAGCGAGTATCTCCAATTTAGGTAATATCCACGCAACTCTTTGAGATACCAAATAAATGACTGTCACTATGTTGTAGTGCTATAAACAATTAAAATAAATGATTTGAAATATAATTTTATAAAAACTAATAATTTCTGAACAAATATATAATTTTTAAATTGGGTTATTTGAAATTGGGAGTTGATCGGTACCTATGATCTTTGTTGAACAGAGATCTTACTGTTATTTCAATAGGTTTCTGTAGCAGCATATATTATTTAATTAATTTTAGCTTATTCATTTATTTGACATTTAGGTTGAAAATTAAATGCTCTAATAAAAAGCGAATACTTATCATTTTACTTAGTTATCCATACATTATTAATCTCTATTATTGTTATAATTTAAGTTCAAATTCTATCATTCATTTCAATAAAAAGATTACATAAAATTCAATTAATACACAGTAAAAAAATCATTTTACTAATTAATTTATTATCATTAGGGGGATTACAACTATTCTTAGGATTTTTACCTTAATGGTTATTTATGCATTCATTAAGAATTCAAACCCGCCTCGGTGGCGTAGTTAACTAAAGCGCTGGTTTCGTGTTCAGCTAGACTTCCGATGACGGGTAGATCGAGGTTAGAATCTTGGTCGGGTGAATTGGGGGGTGGTTTATCCTAAATGATTTTCCAGTCTACCCCCACACAAATGTTGTTTCACTTCCTCTAAATTCAACCTTCCTGATTCCTAACCCATTAGCGTAATTAATACTTGAGCATATAACCCGAAAGGCTGGTAAGATGCGGTGCTATAAATTTATTAATTAACTAATTAAGAATTCAAAACCTATGATATTATTAAGTATTATTGTAATATGAATCTTAATTACAATTTTATACTATATAATAATTAGTTAAGCCACCTTCTTAACTAATTCAACTCAGTTAAAATGAAATTTATTAATTTTCAATTATTTTTATAAAATTATATTAATCACTAATACTTTAATATCTCTAATTGATTCACCTTAAATAATTGTGTTCTTAACTTAAAATAAAGTTCTAAGTTAAATTATCTTATAAACAAAGAATAGGTATGAAATGTTTCTGCAACAATGTATATGATTTAGTTTATCTTTTAATAATTATATTTAAAATTGGTTGTATTTATTTAATAGGGTGTAACGGTTTCACTGTCTCGATTCCAGCTATCCTACTGTTTTAGTGGAATACATTAAACCGCACCATAACGTGAGGCTTTGTTTGGCTGTATTACCTAACTTGGGTTGTGTCCAAAGGGTGTGATGGGCTTTAAAGTTGGAGTAGAAGGAAACGTAAGTTAAGGTCAATATTTTTGTAGTTTTTATAAAAAAAAACTTGTTTGAACCAAATAAATCAAAACTTTCTTTAGAAGAAATGTTTAGCTCAATTTTATACAAATATTATTCACAACAGTTCTTTAATATTTGTTATGAGCATCAGGGATTTTTTTTTATCTAGGACCGTTTCTTACTATCAATTCGGGCTATAAGCTTATGTACAATTACGATAATGGTTTTAGGAATTAACAAGGCTATATTTAGATGAAGTGTACCTGAATTTGTACGGAGAGAGAGTGTAAAACGATTTTGAAGAAACAACCTACCCTCAGTACACCTGACTGAGATTTGAACACCAATCTCCCCTTCATCGGCAGTCTAGTTTACCGTGAGAGTAACGCCTTAGACCATGCGGCCAGCGAAGTGGGTATCAGAAATTGAACAGGACTATTTATCTGAGCTTAAAATGTTTCCGTTCAAATGCCACGATGCCCATTACAAATATAACATTTAACTAAACATTTTCATAGGCAATTTATAAATGCTAAATGTAAAAATTTAAACTAAATATATCTACCGAAAGTAATACCTTATGTTCAAACCATATTCGATTGCCATATAGTCTAATGCGTTAGTATCGCAGTAGACTAAACTGCTGATGACTGGAATATTGAGGTTCGATTCTTAGTCTTGGTGTACTGAGGGTGGTTTTTAGTAAATAGTTTTCCACTCTCCTTCCACGCTAATGCTCGCACATTTTCTATAAATATAACCTTCCTAGTCTCTAAAAACATCAAAGTAATTAATACATAAGTGTATAACAGGAACGGATGGTAGGACACGGTGATAATATATATATAAAAAGTTTAACCTATATATAGGTTAAACTTGTTTTGTTATGAATCAATTAAAATAAAGACCTTAACTCTCATTTATATCCACCTCACTTTAATAGCCACAAGGGAATGTTTAATACAACATTGTTTAAGGTACAAGAAGGGGGGAGGGAGGCTGTCCTAGTTCCCTTTACCTGTAATTGAATCCTAGACACGTGACTGACCACATTGCTTAGGATATGATTGAGTGATTTGGTCGCTTATTCCTACACCTATCTTCTCGAAATTAAATTATATAGACGTGATTGATAAATACCTAAAATTAGATCAAGTGAACAACTGTATCAGACATATAATTTTGAAGGCCCTTGTAAAATTTATTTACTACGTATTCAACAATAAATTTTGACATATCGATGAGAAATCAAGATAAACTGGACCAACGTGCCAAAGTTTATAGTCTTAATCTTCAGCAGAACAAAAATGTAGTGACAATTCCTAGACCTAAGTATGAAGACAACATACCTAAGCCAAGTTGTGGTGGAATTAAGAATAATAGTAAGCTGAACATCAAGAATGAAGATATTTGTGCAACATTCAACGAGGACTACACATTAGGAAAGAATTAAGAGCCTTTGGATTCAATGCTTCTTTTGCTTGAAATAGTTCCACTGACAATGACTGTGAATACATTTGTGGTAGAATGCCAAAAATCAAAGTATCAAGAATTTACTATATGAATTATTTAATAATAATTACTCATTCTGTTTACTTTCACATTCACAATAGTAATACAAGTTAAAGCGTATGGTGAGAGTGAAAACTAATGTGATTAGAACATAATCATAAAAACATCATGAATTTAGGTATGTGCTAACACGGAATTGGTTAATATACCATGAAATAAGGTATGTATATAGAGACACTGTTTATTCGTAGTAATTGTTAATTTAAATAAGACAAACGAAAATTTTAAGCAGGAAATAGTAAAATATTATATATATCCAATCTATTTCAAACCAAATAATTTTTTTATGTATGTTGTTCATATCCTTAAAATCATGAAATAGGTTAAGTTCACCTTGTGTGTTTTTTCCTATAATTATTACATTAGTTATTCAAATGCAGGTCACGTCATTAATAAAAAAAGCCCTTCAATTTTGGATTTTTGCGAAGTGCAATCATCATGAAAGCGGTCAGTTTATTTACTTTCCTTTACTATCATAGTTTTTTTATTTAGCAACTTGTCTTACTACCCGTTTGTATTATACACCTAAGTACTAATTAATTTATTAGTTAGGAATTGGGAGGGTTACATATTGAGAAAATGAGGCCACATTTGCGTGGAGGGAGAGTGGAAAACTATTTAGGAAAAACCATTCCCAGTTCACCCGAGCGAGATTCGAAACTCAATCTCCCCATCCTCGGCAGTTTAGCTCAGCATGAAACTAGCGCATTAGCTAACTACGCCACCTAGGCGGGTTTTCATAGTAAAAATAGCACTGAAATATACAAGAAAGTTTCCGGAGAAAATATTAAATTGATATTTCCAGCTAGTATACACTAGAAGGAAAAACGTCTGGGAGATATGTCACTGGCATTCAACCTCAACTTCATCAGATAAAAAGGTTTTTTCTTTGACTACGGCAGGAAGACAGATAGACATAAATGGGTTGTTATAAAGTTTGGTAAAAGGGTAGTAAGTGATCAGAAAACTATGAACCGCTTTCGTACCACAAATGTAGGTTTATTAAATTTTACGGTGGGCTGAATTATTTTGAAATCCTTCAATTAACTGTAAATTATTATAAAGCTATAAATGTTACAAATTAATGCTTTTCACTTCGTTCGTTCTTTTTTCATTAATAAACATTATTTATAACTTGTAATTTTTCTTTTTTTTATTAAATCAGTTGCTTTACATAGCCTATCTAATTATTCTCTATAGATAGATCCGTCTCTACTTTGTTTAGAGAGTTTTGTTTTGTTTTGCTGGATTTAAATTATTTATATGAAAGATTTTTATAATGATTCAAATTATATGAAAGAAGCTAAAATAAAATGCATCACACATAAACTATTTTCATTAGATATCTTTAGGCTGTACTTAATCTATATTCTAAAAATTCTAGCATTTAAAATTTGACATATATTTCATTTTTCTAAAATCAAAAAAATTTCAAATAATTCTAAGTATAAGTGAAATTTATATTAGTTAAATTAATCATAATTTAATGCTATCACAAGGATACGAAGTTTTGGGGGTTTGTTTTTATTTTGGTAAAGGCTATAACAATTATTTTTCCCCATCATAAATATCTATACGTAAATGCTATTTTGAAATCTCATTTGGATTTACACAATTTTAGACTAACATATATCACAATAAAACTAAAATTGATTCAATTTAATAATTTAGAAATAAAAATAATTTTACTGATGAAGCTATGGTGAGATTTTGTAAAGGAAAAAAATAATACAAAAACAGAATAATCATAAGTAAAAAAGTGACAAAACTCAATATGAAGTGTCATCAGTAAAAGTTTAAAAAAAATTCTAATACATTAAAAAAACAATTATTTTTTTTGCTTGGACATAATAACAGGGACTCTGGAGCTGGAAGTATCTGGGAATTTAGGCATTTTGGTGTCAATTTTATTATGGGGTGAGGGCGGGAAATAGGCCTATATTAAGATTACATATTTGACAATTTCAAAAATTAATAAAACTACTTTTAACTTTCTTATACCAAGTCAAGTGATCTATAGCTATAACTCTAGATAACTAATATCAATAGCGATAAAGTAATAATAATAATAATAATAATAATAATAATAATAATAATAATGTTGATTAAAACCAAATATATTTATTTTTTATATTCTTGTTCACATTTTCCTCCGTTTTCTTAGCACCACATGCTACTACCCCTTTGGGCTGTACGCATATGTACTAATTACAACTATATACTAAGAATGAATAAGGTAGAATATAGAGGAAGTGTACCTGCATTTATGTTTATAGAGAATGGGGAAACCATTAAAGAAAAAAACCTCAGCTAAACCGACTGGGATTTTAACCCGATCTCTCAGTCATCGGCAGTCCAGCCTTAGTCTATTTGTACAGTGAAACGGCTTCCCTTCTATGTTTTTACTTAACACCATGGCAAATAAAGGCATCAAAATAGGTTCTACACACATAAATTAATCCTAATTATAACAGCTTTTAGAGTCATTCAGGGCTTAGAATTTTCCGTGGGGATCAACCACTCTTATTTGAGCCCATACACTTCCGAAAAGCTTCCGCATCGCGGCCGAAATGTGTGTAAGCTTATGAATATCCTGTCCAAACAGTGTGGGGCCGGCAAAATAAAGGCCAACTTTAGGATAATAAGCGTATTGGGCAGCAAGCCCGTGATGACAGGGCGTCCAACCAAACACTGATTGAGAGGTTGTCGACACAGGGTGTGTAAAAGTGTCAGGTTGAGGTGTGAAAGAGAAGTGTGTGAAGTTTATACAGGTCTGAAGGAAGGCGCCAAAGGACGAACAAGGATCTGGATGTTCGCCACCCATTTATATTTCTTCTGTAATCTCCCTCGCGAGTTCTGATGCCTCTTTGACGTGTCACAATATATTCTGTAGAGCAGATGTGGTCAAACAGTCGATCGAGATCTACCGGTCGACCGCGGCCTCTGGTTTGGTCGATCGCCTAGTCGTTCGATTAAAAAGGATTGAAAGAAAGAAAGAAAATGAAAGAGAATTTCAAGATTTTTCTCAAATCAACAATAGAAAATAGAAATATTGAAGCTGTCTGACCGATGACCATTTAAAATCCCACCTTTTTTTTTATGATAGAGTAATTATTAACTTTTATTCAACAAACTATAGTAAGGTTATGCGGTGTCATGCATCAACTTCAAAGTCAAGTGTTTAGTCAGAAAATATTTTTTCAGAGATGTTATATATATTATACATTATATAATATATATTTTATTTATATATAATATATATTATATATATATATATGTATAATATGTTTTGATAAGAAAACCTCAATTTCAATTTGTTAAAGAACTATAAGTTTTCATATGCAATATAATTTTAATATTAAATCACAAAATGGCTTATTAATTTTTTAGCCAATGATCAAACCCTATAAGCATATGGTTCGGTAGTAGATTGCAAAGGATTTTTTTTTCTCTGGAGTAGATCCCTAGATCAAATAGTCCGCCCCCCCCCTCCTACTGTGGAGTGTAGAGCGATTCAGTTTAAGTACCAATATAACCCCACAGATATAATAATATTGTGCCTCTGGACTAGATTATTAGGAGCTCAGTAGTAGAAAGATTAACCAGTACTAATGTACCGTTACTCAGAGAACTCCCGAATGTACAAATCGTACATCCATTCCGTGGAGGTTCTCTCCATGTCCCGATGAGATGAGATGAGGTGATGGTGATTATTAAGGCGTGGAACCAGTGGAAACTCTTGTACATAATTTGAATCTAATTAATAAAACCATGGTTACCGTTGTGGTGATTCACTTTTCGGGTAAAAATTAGTCACGGTTTCAACCAGGAATTGAACCTGGGACACCTAGGATCGTAGTCTTGTGCACTCACCCCTACACCACAGAGAAGGCTACCCCATTGATAGTATCTAAGTAATACAGTTCGAACTAGACGTATCATCGTGCTGTGGTTTTTCTCTAAAGGTGAGATTGTATGGAACGCGAGCAAAGGTTCGTGATTTTGCAGATTTTATAGAAAAACTTTTTTTTCGACAAAATAAATAGGATATTGCTCCAGTATAAACCAATAGTTTAATTTCCTTTACATAGTGAATAAATATCAAGGGTGTCCAAGAATTGAATGATAACTTTTCCTCTTTATTTAATAAGTTTCTCATTAAATGATAATATTCTCATTACAAAAATTCAATAAACATAATTATCACTCTGTGTAGAAAATTAAACTCTATGTTTCTACCAAAGCAATAGTTTATTTATTTCGTCCAAAAAATATTTTTTTTCATGACTGCAAAAAAAAAACGCTGACCATTTTTCTCGTCCCCTACGCTCTCATCTTAAAAAAGACAACGTAGAATTGATACCAGCAGTGAAATATTTTAACATTTTAAAAAATCTACAAAATTTAAAATAATTATTTTGAAATGATAATATATTAAACATATACAAATCTCACTACTGTCAAGTGAAGAATGTAAAAATCTATACTGCGATTTAAGCTATTTTATGATCCGCGTGGTGGTTAGGCTGGGGAGCATAGTTGCCACATAGCGGGAGTTTGCGGGTTACCACTATGCAAGCATACTCGGTGACTGTCAATAAATCTGGTAACATGTATCGGTTGTTATGACAACTACTCTTCATGGATTGGTCGAGCATTTGACCAGTCTCCACTCCCCATTCTGGCTGCGCTGAACTCAATCCTTAAGGAGTTTACAACGCAGTATACACTGCTATACATAATCGGGTTCGAACGTAATCTTGTATCTAATATTCTGGTTAAGCCGTTGTTCATACTGGATTAAATAGCTAAATGGTTAACTCTCTTGACTTCCGATACTATAGTTAAGTTGGTAGTATGCATTTATAGTTATGAGATAAATAATAGTTACAGGTTTGATTCCCGATTCAGCTGAAATATTTATCAATGGGAAAAATTGGGTGCTGATTCATGAGGATGAAAAATTTGAAGGTTGTGGGACTGACTGGATGGTTTTAGATTTAAGCTAGGCTCTAAGTTGTGTGCTGATATAATGAGTAATTTTTATAAACTGCAAAGTTTTATCATCATATTCTAATATAATCTTCCCAATAATCAAAAGAGAACTAGATTGTAAGATTTTCATTGCCCTTGGTCACCGTTGACTGATAAGACAGGTGTTCAAATCTGGGTCAGATCAGTGATTTTTGAAAGAAAAATAATTTTCTGTAATTTTTCCAAAACTTAAAACTAACCATATACATTTTTCCGTCTCAAATTCTCTACCTTATTCCCCAAGTTTACCGGTGAGGGCAGCATAAATTTGTTCTGAGCCAATAAATAAGCTAGTAAAAAGATAATTTTCACAATTATTCATTCATATTAATAGTATTTTACTAGCACCACATCTTGAAACCTGTTAGGGTTGCACGCATATTTAATAATTACGCTAAAGTGTTCACGATGAGGAAGATCAATTTTTTAAAAGAAGTGTATCAGTATTTGCCTGTAGTGAGAGTGGAAAACTATTTAGGAAAATATGCCTTCAATTAACGCGACCGGGACCTTGATTTTACATCATCGACAGTACAGTCTAGCGCAAAGGTGACGCTTTAGACCCTGTGGCCACCAATTATATCAAGATATAAATATTAGGTGTAAGCCTTTCTTTTGTTAAAAAAAAAATTACATCTCTACTCGTATTTATGTTTGGAAATAATGATACAGTAAACGATTTTTTTTCCATTTAATTTATCTTAATATATATAATTCTTCTGTACGTGTGTATGTCACTGAACTCCTAAACAGCTGGACCGATTTTGATGAAATTATTTTTGTGTGTTTGAGTGGGTCCGTGGATGGTTTAGATTCACAATTAGACCCGGTAGGTGGCGCTGCAATCGGGTTCTAGGATTTTTTTAAAATTTTTTAGGGAATTTTTTTGGGGGATTTTTTTTTTTAGATTTTTTGCATATCAGAACATGTAACCTCAAAATTTCACCCCCCACCACCACCACCCCCAATATTTAT
>CABFWO010000266.1:13112-45234 GCA_902155825.1 Timema genevievae | reverse complement strand
TATATATATATATATATATATATTTCCTCCAACATATGCGCACAAATTCAATTAAGGCCTGACATGCAATACCCCAAACACACACCCATCATATTATCTTAAATACGAATGTATTCCACGTACTTGTTATATGTATTCTGGCCGACCTGTTTACCCGACTTCTATGAAAAAAACAAAACAAAGTCTGTCCAAGTAGTATCGGCAATTCCTGTTAGTGACGTCAACCGGGTTGTTCGTGTTTGATCTTAAAAGCAGCCTTTTCCTCTCCCCCTTTCCAAACATCAACCCCTCACAAAACACACGTCGTGTCAAAGGCACACGTATAGTTTACGGTAATTTGGCCCAACACTTGTAGAAACATCCACAAACACGAAGCAGCCCTAATACATACACACATATTATTAGTAATTGTTTGTCCCAACATACGTTAGTAAAGAGTGTTAGGGGAGGTGGTAGGAATGCAGAACATGAACAAGTGTATTTTCTATGGCATTTTAACAGTTTGCTTTTTTTTTAAAAAAAAAAAAAGCGTTTGAAGAAGCGTAGTAAAAGAGGGAGAAATCATAAAACGTGAACTTTACTTTTTAATCATAAACGTGTCTGAATTTCCTACATCTTAGGTCAGTCGGTACTGCGTTTTTATAATTAGCTAAGAGTCTTAGATTTGATTCCAGGCTCAGCCAAAAAAAAATTAATTGGTGAAATTGAGGCTTTCTCTACTAGAGAGATGACTTGATGGTCAAGATATTGGGTGTGGTGTTGGTCCTAGCATTACATTAGTTTGTAAGTCGTATGCTGATATAATCAGCTAGTTAAGGAAGTATACGTTAAATATCTCGAATAGGCATAGTTAAAAATATATATTGTACACGTGGGGAAAAAGGTCATGATATAGCTTTCAAAGTTTATGGTGAGACAAAATATCCTTTTTTTTTGTCAAAGATTAAATATGTTAATTATAATATCTCACTTATATTTAATTTACTTACTGCAATAATTAAGGTTTTATAAAATTTCATATCACTCACTTTGTTATCAATCCTTATTTATAAAAATAACTTAACAACCAAAATAATCTAATTATTTACTTAACCGTAAAAAATTCTGTAGGATATAAGGGACGGGAAATCTTACGATCCCCTTACCTGGGGAAAAGGGGCGTCGAAAATCATAAGGCTTCTTACGTAATTTAAGTACAACCCCTAGCAAAATATACAATATTATAAAAATATGTGTTGATTCCTTTCCGGTTATCTCTAATATCATGTAATGGAATTTTTACGTCTTCGTTTTAAATATTTCTAAAATGATGTCTATTTAAGAAGAAATTTGTGAATAGCCTACCACTTATCCTAACAATTTTTTTTTTTACTAAATACGCCGTCTTCTTTCTCTGTAAAATAGTTTACGCTAACTTAAGTAGGACCATCCAGAAGAACTGCCGTGATTGCTATTAAACGAAAACATATAATTAAAAAATAAGATTTGTAAATAGGTCATACAAAGAGAGTCTTCTTAGAAATAATAAACCCAACTTTAGAAACGAGAACAGAATAGGAATTTTTTCGGAACATGTTGAGGTCAGTTCTGATCTACCAGGCTTTTTTTTTTTAGTCTTACTGAGAAAAGCTACCATTCGTAACGAAGGAAACATCAAAGCCCATGACGCACATCCATAGTTACGATACTATAAAAACCTCATTCTGTGTTTACAGTTCGAATTTAACCGAAAGGAACTTTTAAGACGGATTTAAATATTAGCTAAACCATTTTAACTCATATTATATGTTGAGTCGTTTGGTTAAAATTTCACTTTTTATATTTAATATGAAATAATACTAATTAAAAAATAAAGTTTTATCAACGTTGATAGCAAGAATAAATATTAAATATTGTATTTTCTCAAAGTTTACCAAAATTCTACTATACTTTTGGATTCACCCACTTAGCTGCTTATTTAAACTTAATAGACCTAAGATTGGTCCTTGTTGTTATTAATGGTACTTAACGTTTACTTACTTAACCAAATGGCCACAGATCACATCTGAACACGACTTACAACTTACTCTACTCTTTAAAGACACAACAATCAGTCGTCCAGCTGTTGTGTCAACACCGAGAAAAAAAGAATCCACAATTTCAGCGTTTTTGTTGTTGTTGATAAAGACCTACGTTGAATCGAACCTGGGACCCAATCTCAGTAGATAGACAAAATATTGGCTGAGCCAAGGTTTAGTTTAACTCTAAGTGCAAAACCTGAAACAAGTGTATCATTACTTTCTCGCTCTCACAGGTAGAGAAAGTATTGTGATCGTCAAAAAAGTCTAACTCAAGATTTTGATGAATTTCGACGTTTCATGACCCCCAGAATCGAAAGTAAATGGTATGAAATTCAGCACGGACTTTCTCGCTATATTGTTTAAAAATGGAGATATTTACTCAAAATTCATAACATAATAAACAATAGTGAACCCGAGAAAAAATTGCAATCTACATATGGACCAATACAAAATATCGATATTGCTTCCCCAAGGGTCTACACTTCGTATTAAAATTTTGACTTCCGGTTAAAATTTTCGGTATGTTATTAGGGGATGCACATTTTATGGTTATCGCATTTTTGTAACAGAAATTAGAATCTTTGAACTTTATATAATATGATGATAAGTGTGAGGTAAGTTAAAATGCACCCTCATTCGTTAAAAGGTAATTGGGGATAACACTTACTGGATCCATGGCATTAGGAACTCGAAAGTTTATTACTGCAATTACAAAATAAAAAGTACGCCACCTATCCCCATCTTGAGCTAAGTTATATCCAGTCCACCTTATTAAAACCTGTCTCTCTCAGGTCCCATCTACGTCTAGGTCTTCCCAGTAGTCTCTTCCCATTGTATATGCTAGTCTACATCTTGAACAAATTCTAAATTCTTCCATTCACGCTGCATATCCTGCCCACCATAATTTACGAGACTTGACTGTCCTAAAATGTATTGTGATGAGTACAGGGTATATAGCTAATCGCTATATAGCCTTATCTATTCCTAAGTATTCTCATCCCTATTTGGACTAAATATCTTCCCATGCGCCATGGAAATAACACCCTAGAAAAAAACATATCTCCGTTCATCTTATGGGGATGAAACTTGGACTTCCTGGATTCTAATTGAGGTTGTGAATTAGTAGGATTGTAAGTAATAGTAATAAAATTATTGAACGTGTACTCTCAGAGAGCAGGCTTATATTAGCACACAAATTATAAACTTAATTTACCTTTAATAACAATCATTAGCTTTGGTTACAATAATTTGAATTTCTTGATACCTGGTAAAATATTATCAAATATACATATTATTTTTATGGCACAGACTGAAACCAAACCAAACTACCTTTGACCTTCAGCCGGCACCCTTAACCCCAGACTGGTGGACTGGTTCGTAGGTTGTAAAATGTACGATTATAAATTGCACGTTCAATATCATTAATACTTTTTTGTTTCGAATTTTGTATGAATGGTTTTGGTATAATTGTGGGTGGTCCACGCCTGCTAGTGTGGTATTGTTCTATGAAACACGAAGTGGTGGATATAATTGGGCGTCATGCTGTCACAGTTAATCCCAAAATTGACCGGAAAGGATTTCTTGAGCGTGACAATTCCAACAGAAACCTCCAGTGTGGGACCAAGGAATGTCACAAGGCCGTGGATATTGGACTCTGACCAACAAGAGTGTCGGGATCTTTAAATAGTCATGTACACACGAGCGATGTGTCTGTAATTATTTCAGTAATGAATTAGGTACAATTCAACCACTACATGTGAACGGCCTACTAACAAAGAGGCTATTAAAAAACAGGAACCGCTTCGGTGGTCTCATGGTCTAGGGCAGGGATAGCAAATCTATGGCACGTGAGCTATTGGGTGGCACACGAACACGACTTAGGCGGTCAACATTTTAAAAAAAATCAACATTGTGTATAAAGAAAATACCAATGTCATGTAAATTTTTCAAGTCAATAATATTTTGACAGCCAGGTCATTCAAAATCATGTCATAATGAACTTTCTGAAGTCAACTCCTAGAAATCGTCTTGGCTCATAGTGCATCTTGCGCTGTGGAAGATAACACGCTATGAACCAAATATAAATATCTTGTTTGGAAAAATGATTCAAACGAATATGGAAATATTACGTAAGTTTTTGATTTTAGCATAATATATCATGCATTTTACTGCCTTTTTTCATTGAAGATGTGTCTTTCAATGTTTTTACTTTAAGTTATTGAAATTAGTATTTTCTAAGACACTTTTACAAACTTATAATTTTTCCATCTTTAAAACCAAGACATTAATAAATATTTAACAAGTTTTTATTTATAAATAGTCGTTACAAAATGTAAATAAGTGGTGGCACATTATTATAGTTCATAATTCAGCTAAAGTGTCACAATGATTGGAAAATGTTCGCTATCCCTGGTCTAACAAGTCACTCTCTCAATACACTAGACTGCCGAAGATGGGGAGATCGTGGTTTGATCCTCAAGGGGTCTACTGAGAGTAATTTTTCTTAAACGGTCCCCCACTCTAGCTCTCCAAACAAATATGGGTACACTTTCTCTAAACAAAACCTTCCTTGTCCATAAACCATCAAGGTAATTAGTAGATAGGCGAATAAACCAAACGGATAGTAAGACGCGGTGCTTTAAAAAATAAAAATAAAAATAAAAAAGTACCTATTATGAGAACCTGTACTTAATTTGGTTGTAGAGACGGTAATATTTTTTAGCGTTGTTAAAATTGGGATGCAAAAGAATACGAGTTAAAATCCATATTCTCGCAGTTTTTATTAAAAAACAAGAAAAATATGTTTTGCAAAAATAAATCAGTAGATAGGTTTAGCTTAATGTCTGCACATAATATAGTAACCTCAACAATGTTTTATTATATTGTCATGGTCTTTGTCTAATTTAACTACAACTTTATCCCATAATTTAAAAAGTTTCTGTTGATATTATATAACGTTCGCGATGGCTATTTGAGAACTGTTGAGATTATTATCATATGTAGACAGTTAAACTATGTGTAGGCTATCTACTGAAGTTAATTTGAAAAATTTGGAAAAATTCATACAACCCAAACCCAAAGGTGCAAAAAGAATAATAATAATAATAATAATAACAACAATTGGATAACAACATTTTTCTGTCATAAAAACTACCTAACTAACCAATTCACTTTCATTTATTACCCCCCTCACCCCACCATAAGTATGTTATAGGCTCATGAGTGGAAGAGTACCAAAAATCTCACAAGTGATTGTCTTATCTTTCAAGTAAAATATTAACAAAATGTCTTAATCTTGAATAAAAATATTTTGAGGAAAAGTGATCTTAATTCAATTAATTTTTACATTATACTAATTCTTGAAATACACCGGATTGTTTTTAAAAAAAATTTTTATATAGAAATTCAAACAATATTCTGAAAATAATTTTATTTTGGTTGGTAACATTTACCAAACATGATTGAGAACAATGTCAACATTAATGTGTGTATTATATTTGGTAGTAGCTAATTCGATCGATAGTTATTGCAGATGTTCTTAAAATATTTTTGTTCAAATTAAAACTAATAAAATCATCTTACATATTATTTAAAATACCCCCCTTTTAACTTTACACTATCCTACTTACTATACTTTTTACTTTCTCTTGACCCCTTAGAAAGATAAGTATTGTGATCGTCAAAAAACCGAACTCTAAATTTTGATGAATGTCTACGTTTCATGAATCCCTGAAACAAACAATGTGGTTTTAAAGATGCTGTATGTCTGTCCATCCATCTGTATCTTGGACGAGAGCCAAAACCATTTCACCAATTTGGCTAAAACAGTACCTAAGGCTTTTATAGGTTTCCCCCGATGAGTTTTTGAAATTATATATCTAACTCTAAAATTAAGGATAGTTTATTGTAAGTCAAAAAGATTAAAAAAATCGATTTTATTGAAATCTGCTCTAAATACTTTGATTAAATGTAGTCTTTAAACATTGTTTAACACTATAAACAACATGACACTTTCTATTTTCCCATGAAAATGTCTTCGAGGATATTTTACATTAGCAGAAATGTTCAAAGTTGGTTTTATATCTGCAGCTATTTTAGATACGAGATAAATTATCATTGTAAAGATGTAATACTATAAAAAATAAAAAGCCTTTTATTCAAATATATTTTTATAAAACAATATAATATACCTTTATATGGACCTTTATTTTTCTGAGCACTTTTAAATTTAAAATGATTGTTATGCACTTTGGTGGACAAAAATATTCCTCTTTTGTCAATGTATCTTTAACAGTCTATAATATTATCTCATATATGTTCTTTGGTGAAGTGTTTCTGTTACAATGTATAATTATTTCTCTTCCCAAATCTTACGAGTTCTTAGTAAATGTCTCTATTTTAAGATAAGTTTCGATTAAGCTACAGATCAGTAAAAATTAAAATATTTTGACCAAGTTTTTTTTATTTAGGAATAATGCCATAATATTTCTAGAAAATAAAAAGCATTCCGAAACTTAGCATACGGACTCAACAAGAAGAAGTATAAACTGGAGAAAAATAGGTTTTAAAACTTTTAATTATTAATAGAAATTTTATATAAGTTGTCAACTTGATCTTTGAGAAACGTTTTTGCTCAAACAACTGTTGTATCAAATAATTTTTTTAAGTAGCTAATATTTTGATCAATTTAGATGCTTCTGACTGAAAAATAGTTGTTTGAAATTATAGCCTATAAAGATTAAATTCCGAGTTTTTCTTATTTTAAACCATTTTGGTAAGTACCAAGCTTTCTCAGATTAGTAGGCTACATTAGTTCAAAAGTATTTAGTGGAATTGGAGGGGGAAGGGGCAATGGGGAGAGATAGTACCGTTTTTGAAAAATAGCTCGTTAAGCGTGAAATTTTAAAATCTATCAATTTTACTTAACTTGGATATAATCTGCTATTAACATAGTATTCTATCAAATCAACATTTATGTTAGATACAACTTTTTTTTCCTACCCCCATATAAATCTTGTCAAATGTAGAGACCCATGGTTCACAAATTGGGGTACGTGCCCGACTTTAAGGGGGTAAGTGAGCATCTCTAAAGGGAAAATGGGCAAATTACAAGAGAACCAAACGTAGTGGGGAATTTTCGAGGTGACTAAAGGAACATTTCTCTTTTGATTAACTGACATTTGTCATTTGGGGAAATTTCATCGTGGAGGCACATTAGACTTTTGGTTATGACCAAGGAATACAATCCAAAAAGAAGTTTGAAAATAACTGGTATAGATACATTTTTTTAGGGTTAAAAAGGGGCACATAAAGAATCGAGCTATGCCAGTAAAATAAAAGTTATGACACTAAAAATACAAAAAGGTCAAAATGTAAATAGCCTGCTTCCGTGACCGCATGGTCTAAACTCTAAGGCGACACATTTGCCATTGACTAGCTGCCTAGGACAGGGAGATTGGGTTTCGAATCACGGTTGGGTGAACTGAGGGTGTTTTCCCCAGATGTTTTTCCATTCTCTCTCCGAAAAAATGTGGGTACACTTCCTCTCAATTTCACCCTTCCTTATCCCTAACATATTAGTGTAATTAGTACACATGAGTGTAACTCCAACAGTTAGTAAAACGCAGTACTAAAAAAAATAGTTGCGATACAATTTTAAAAAAATAAATAAGTTGTAAGCAAACAGTATATTTATGTGTAGCCACCTCCTCAATTCCACAACGAATTAAGGCCGGTGTACAACAACAAAAACGATACCATTAGCAGAAAATTCAAAAGATATAAAAAAAACAAATATTTCAGAGGAGCCGATAGGACTAACATCAAACAAAAGGACCGTGCACTGATCCATTTGAGTTTTGTTTC
Organism: Timema genevievae; assembly: GCA_902155825.1. Lineage (NCBI taxonomy): Eukaryota > Metazoa > Arthropoda > Insecta > Phasmatodea > Timematidae > Timema > Timema genevievae. The sequence continues at coordinate 37,309 of CABFWO010000266.1, read as the reverse complement.
CACGAACCCGCTCTACAAATATTTATTATTAGAAACAATTCAAATATTTGCCATTATATAAAAAAAACTTCCCATGATTAGATGAAACTAGGGTACCAAAGTGACATAAAGAATAGGTAACAGTATAAGGTATTTTATTAATATATAAAAGTTAGATATTTTAAATATGATACAGAAGGATATATATATATATATATATGTGTGAACGTTATATAATAAACTCATAATAATATGAATCATCTATGATCGTCTCAATCATCAATAGTTCTAGTCGTAAAAAAGACAAATGCAAACATTCAAAGCATTAACAAAAAGACTAAATCTAACAAGTGAGCTGAAAGCTCTAAGTCAACAAAATTTACGTTGCGAAATGACAACGCTCTGCATCAATCTAGCAGTGATTCTACTATCTAGTTCAAGTCGTAAAATGACAAATGTAAACATTTAAGGCATCTAACAAGTGAGCTGATGGCTCTAAGTCAATAATGTTTACGTTGCGAAATGACAACGCTCTGCATCAATCTAGCAGTGATTCTATTATTTCTTACTCACAATTATCAAAAACAAACACGTAGAGTAAAGAACCAAATCAATATTTTAAGATACAAAATACCTTTTTCTCAGTTGTACAGACTATAATCTTGTCTTTAAATAAAAGGTTAGCTTTCCAACAATATTTATAGATATTGACAAAAACCCAAAAGGGGATTTTTAGCCTACATTCTACAAAGGAACATTAATTCCCGCAATATTATTCTAAATAGATTTAATTTTTCCTAAGCCAAACAGGCTGTAAATTTAACCATAAAAAATTTAACATTTCCATGATATTACCAAATGTTACTCGACACAACCCGGAAGGGGCCTCCGTGTCTACAAGACAACAACAATAATGCTAAGTTTCTATTTGAAAGATTGGACTTGTTCATTAAATTTCAAATGTTAGCCAAAAGGGAATTTTGATACACAATTGCCGAAAAAGAATTTTATACCTTTAGTATTCATCCTGAACACCAACGTGTTCCTGGAGGAAGTCCAGACAAGAGTAATTATTCCTCTATTCTACACCAGTATTTATGCCAATATTTTAGCTCAGAGAGGGGGGAGAGGGGAAACGCCAAAACAAAGGAGAAACACAACACATGACATAAGAGGGACGGAACATCTAGACGCGAAAGGACGGTTCTAGAAGCGTGATGGAGCATGGAGAATGATCCAGACTAAAAGTTTCTATCGCTCACGGACGTCTCGGGCATCATACGTCACACTATTTTTCCCATGACACCTTGCGCCGACTTGAACTCCGTGCTTCATTCAGTCAGTCTTAGCACAAAGTTTATAGTGGAGCGTAGTTCGGGAGGCCGGCTCGGGAGACGTGATAACAACATAGGGCGACGGGGCATGGTAAGTCCACTTTAGTATTACTTCACCAGTGCTTCGTTGATTTTTTAATCTTTCCTTGTAGTGGTTATTTCAATAAACGCTACAAATGAGTGTCAAATAAATAATCATACTGGAGACGACTTGTTATTAGTAATCTACCAAAATGATTACGTACTGTACATGTGTAGCGGAAATAAACAAAAACACATTGTAGAAAAGCTAGCTAGCTAGCATTCATTACGTTTACAATTATAAGACTTATATTTTGTTCTAATGTCATTACGGTTAATGTAGAATCCTGTAAACTTTCAACTTGCTAATATACGATGCCACTGAAAGTAACATAGATAAAATAAACTATTTAAACTAAAGAGAATATGTAAAAATAAAGGAAAAACACATTATTAACTTTTAAAAATATTGTTCAGTGACCACATGCAAGTAATTAGTCACTGTGTAAAATCGTTGCAATGGAATAAGTTCATAAATAGTAGAGAGTCTAGGCGTTGTATAAGAGCCAAATGAACTGTTTCAAGAACATATAGAGAGGACACATTTGGATGGCAGAAATATGTGAGTGGCGAGGCGTGGTATACGATCCAAATGCATGGTTTTATGAAAGCGTAGAGAGGACAAACTTGGATGGCGGAAGTATTTTATACGAGGCAAGGTATAAGTTTCAAATGTATGTTTGTATTATATTATAGGTATCACACATATTGATGGAGCAGAGTTAATATCACAATTTGTTCTCGAGGGATGGCCATATAACATCTGTACATCAAGTTTCAAAGAAATCCACCGAAATGTTTCTGCTATGACCTGAGTGACATATAAGCCTATATGTGAAGTGAGATAGTAATTATGATTGCAATAGTTCCTCTATACGATAAAGTAAAACAGTTCAATAATAATTGTAGGTTTGCTCAATGAAATGTTACTTTACTGTAATTACTTGATATATTATCTCCATATAATTGTTAGAGAGTTTATAATGTCATTCAAAGGGAGGTAGCAATTATAGTAGTTTGGGTAACTTTAATGAGCAAGGGCAGTTTTTAGAGGGAGTGAAAGGGAGTGTGGTTTGATGTGTACTTGTTGAACATTGGGCTTTATAAGCACTAGAATTACAAACTAATCTAACTAATAACAATAGGCCTTTATTCTAAAGATAAACCTCTCAAGTCAAGTTTAATATACGGGCATCATTAATTGAGCTATACAGAAATGCTAAATAATCTAATTCATCTTTAAGGGTTGAACTAAGGAACACACCCGCTTCGATGGTCTAAAGCACTAGTCTCGAATTAGACTAAACTGCCGTTGATGGAGAGATCGAAGTTAGAATTTCAGTCGAGTAGTTTTCTCAAAATGTTTTCCATTCTCTCTTCGTGCAAACATGGGTAACTAATAAATAAGCGTATAACCCAAACTGGTTTTAAAATGCATTGCTAAAAAAAACCCACTAAATAACAAAACATTCGTTATTTGTAGCCTTTTACGGGAGAGCCTAGGAGTTAGGATGGTTAAATAAAGTCTTACGGGTCTCTTTACACGATAAATTATAGCAGCGTATCTCGTTTCACATATCTTACGAGTTTTTAGTAAATGTCACCCGCCTCGGTGGCGTAGTTAGCTAACGCGCTAGTCGTGTTGAGCTCGACTGCCGAGGATGGGGAGATCGAGGTTAGAATCTCGGTCGGGTGAACTGGGGGAGGTTTTTCATAAAGGGTTTTTCACTCCCCCTCCACGCAAATGTGGGTTCACTTCCTATATATTAAACCTTCCCAATTCCTAACCCATTAGCGTAAAATAGTACTTAAGCGTATAACCCGAATGGGTGGTAAGACGCGGTGCTAAATCATTATTAATTATTTAGTAAAGGTCTATTTTAAGATAAAAGTGGATGAAATTCTGTGCGGTACACGGTACTACTTATTTCTTCTATGGCTTTATCAATAAAATGGACTTAGAGAACGAAGTACTCGTAGTTGTTTTATTACATAAGATTATTTATTTAAAAAATATTGCGTTATTGATACTGGATTCATCATCAACTTTCAACAGACTAGAAACAGGAAAGCTCTTTACGTTGATTAAAAAATAAGGAAATATAAAAACATGCCTTTTAAGTATTTTTTACGTCATTAGAATCCTTTGGTAAAATGTTACGTCATTATCTTGAATCCCAGACTAATGGTAGCATCTTTTTCTCGCCAATAAATATCTCCCCATCTCAACGTTCAAAAGATTGTTGGCACGGCAGTTTTAGTAATACAGGATGTCCCGAATGTAACTGTACACTAAAGTACCACATACCTCGTAGCAGTTCTTCCTATAACAGGTGTTTGAAATGTCCCCCATGGGCCTAAATACATATCTGCTATCAACTAATATCATATGAAGAGGCATGTTCAGACATGTAGTCAAGCCCGAGGACGCCATTTCTAACATCTATTAGAGGAAGAACTGCTACGAGGTACTTTTTTTTAGGTATTTAACGTGCACTTCATGAATCGACTGATTTTATCAGCTACATGGAAATTTTTATGAGCAAAAGCGAAAAAGCCTAATAATTTTGCCGAGAAAAGTATTTTCATATAACTTCCAGGACTCTTTTATATGCCACAACAGACATGGGACCAACGGCTTTACTTCTTTCTGAAGGAAGTTGTGCTATGGATTTTTATCGCTCAAGAAAAACCCGCTGGGTTTGAACCAACGAACATCGGGTCCTGAGGCGAGCACTTTACCACAAGACCACCGAGACTGAATCCGAGGTACGTGTAACTTTACTGTACAGTAACCTTTGGGACACACTGTATATAATTCTGCAATGGCTAACCTAGCATATCCACAAGTGGTTCTCTTTAGAAATAGTCATGCGTAAATTTGATGCCCGTGGAAACACAACCATTGAAAGCAAATTATCGACACTAGCCACGCTGATAGAAATCGCGCGACTAGTTACGAGGAGATCATGTGGGATGGCCACGCTGCTAGAAATCGCGTGACTGGGTTGTGAGGAGACCATGTGGGATGGCCACGCTGCTAGAAATCGCGCGACTGGGTTGCGAGGAGACCATGTGGGATGGCCACGCTGCTAGAAATCGCGCGACTCGGTTGCGAGGAGACCATGTGGGATGGCCACGCTGCTAGAAATCGCGCGACTTGGTTGCGAGGAGACCATGTGGGACGGCCACGCTGCTAGAAATCGCGCGACTGGGTTGCGAGGAGACCATGTGGGACGGCCACGCTGCTAATTTAATCCTGCCTTCTCGTGTAAATACGTCAATTTAAACAATGTATCGCCAAGAAGTGATGCTAACAGTCAAGCTGCTAATGTCACTCGTGGAAATGGAAAATTCTAATCAAATATAATTGAAGTAAAGATAGTTCTGCCAGACGTCTGTTTATTTCCCTTGGTGAAGTCATTATTAACAAAATAACGCTACAGTGACAATTTGATCATTTTCATTGTATTATTTAAACAGTATGATCAATCAAAATTATACAGAGTATTAGTTATAGATAATAAAAAAAACTCTTCTCATTGGTGAAAATCAATTTCAAATAAATGGAATGGTTTTGTCACAATCTTTTATTTTGTAATACCATGCTTTGATGGGTGAACGGGAGTTGACCGGCCTCTTGAATGGAATGGTATGAGAATAACAACTGTCTTATTTTAGCAGTTTTTTTTAACAAAAGTGTTTTGGGACAAAATGAGTAAAAAACTTATATTGCTTGGATATTTAGTTTATAGTTTTCTACGTAATATGGTTATCTCAACGGCTCTTGATTATTTGATACTAGCATCGTGAGATTAGATCAGGATTTTATCCACTCATTTAAGAGGCTATCATAAAAATGCCACTAAGTCACCAAGTCTTACTGCACGTTCAGGATATACGCATTTGTATTAATTACGCTTCTGTGTTAGGAACGAAGAAAGCTGAATTTAGAAGAAGTGTACCAACATTTACGTGTAGAAATGATGTAGAACCATTTAGGGAAAACCAACCTGAGTAAACTCGACTGGTATTCAAATCCAGATATCCTATTTATTAGCAGTCCAATATATTTCGCTAAAAACGTCACTGACCACTGAAGCGGAAATATCACTATGCCCTTGACAAATATTCAATACCTGTTGAGATTTGTGTATACTTATAATACTTAACACAATGTCTTACTAACGCTCTGGTTATACGCTTATGGGTTAGGAATTAGGAAGGTTGGATATAGAGGGAGTGAGCCCGCATTTACCTTGAGGAAGGGTGGAAAACCATTTAGTAAAAACCACGCCCAGTTCACCCGAGCGGGATTCGCCCGTCCTCGGCAGTCTATCTCAACACAAAACTATCGCGTTAGTTAACTACACCACCGAGGCGGGTGAGATGAGTGTAGATATAAAATTAAACTAAGCGTATTCCACTGAAGCAATATTTTATTTGTTTTTTAAAAAAAAAGTTGTAAAAAGTGCCAAAATACGGGTAACTCGCTCTTCCTTCCATACCACCCAATGGATCAAGGTTGGGTACTACATAGATTTAAATAGTACCACTCCTTGTTCTGTGTGTACTATTAAGTGCTATGTAATGTAATTTGAGTGTAACACGTATGTTGTTATATTATGTAGTCTTGTGTCCGGAAATAGCAAGTTAAGTACTTTATTTCTGTCAGTAGAAGTAAAAGTATTACTTGTATTTTGACCTCCTTAGCCATCAAGATGACGAAGTTGATACACGAAGAAACCTATATTGGATTAAGTGTCTGTGAATATATCTAGAAACAACCCAAATCAGACCTTTTTGTCATCCCTTAAATAAACTAATAGAATGTGTGTGTGTGTGTTAAGGTTAAAGATCCAACCAAACCCTAGAAACCTATCAAACTCAAACTTCTCTCTTATTTTATTCACCTAATTTTTTTTAAATAAATGTTATTCTTAATTCTTGGACTACCTTACCACTCATGCGTGTGGGTCCAAAACCAACAATTTTAAAAGAAACAGCGTTAGAGGGGAAAGTATAAAAACATCTAAGAAATACCAGCCTCATTACACCCAACTGGGATTAGAACTTGACCTCTCCAACTTTACGTACATACAGTTCTTTAGTTTATCAACAGCTCTTGAATATCTTTCAGGGTGTACTGGAATTTAATGAAACATTTTTCTCTTAGTTAAAAAAAAAATCTAATGCTGCTATGCTCACGACAGATATTCAACAATTGTTGATTTCACCATCCAAAAAATTAAACACTATGTTTCTACTGTAGCCATATTAATTGATTTATATTGGATAAAAAAGTTTTGCTGTAAAATATGAACAAAACTGACCTTTTATCGCGTTCCCTACAATCCATCTTTAAGATGAGGAGCACGGAAATTGATCAATCAAATGTAGAGATAATATTATTAAACTAAACACGTTTATTAGGAATAAATCTTACAAAAAACGTTTGAAATGAGTGAACATTGCTCGCAATGCCATTCGATTCTGTAAATACTATACACATTCTAACGCACATATTTTCTGATATCTAGGAAGTAAGTTCTTAGACTGAATTAACATTTAAAAAAAAAGCTACAATAAGTTATGTTATAATTGAGTTGTATGCTCTACAATTTCATGCCACATAACTCTTTAAAGAGGAAATTTAATAATAAACACAAGAGTATCTTTAAATAACAAATTAGCTTTTACACTCCTATTATAATTCTAAGTTACTCTATTTTGTTACGATGAAATGATTTGTTCACTAGATTAGATTGCAACAACAAAGTAGCAACATCCTGTGGGTGATTTTTTTTTTGTATTTACTGAGCCAAATATGCTATTAACACAACTAACATATTATTTATAATCAAGCAATAACATAATAAATATGATTGAGACATAAATAAAATAAAACACTTACATTTTAATATTGCGTTTTTCCACTTCCATCTTTACTCTCAGTTTATGAAGGTTTTATGAACTTTTTTTTACTAAGTTCACCTATATTTATGGTGGAATAGTAGACTATGCATGATATCGGTAGAGTTTAGTTAAAAATGTAATCTAATTTGCTTATAGGTATAGTTGAAAATTATCAAGTAGAGTCCAGTCCGATGGCTGTGGCACCACACTTTAGATAAGTAATTTAAAATAAGATTCACGTCTTTAAATTTACAAATATAGCAGAAATAAAGGGAAGCTGGCGTTTAAAATGTGAAACAAATAATCTTAATCATAAAATTACATAGCTTTGTTACCTATTTAGTGAATTCAAAGCTATTTCTCAAATTGAGATGCACCTTAACTTGACGCAAATAGCTCTCTAATCATCATCACGCTATAACGCCCATTTGTACGAAATATAAAGATAAGGAAGAAAATGAACAGGTTGACTTGTGGGGCTTCTTGCTTACCTGTAAAGGTCATAACAGTTCCCCTCTTCCACCAACGAGTATAAACACCCACACTACTATTTGTGCCTGGAAAGCATCGACTTGCATTTCAAAATTACTTTCTTTCTATTCAAGATAAGATATGCTTCTATGGACTTTTTTTTAAATCTACATCCTTGCAAAAAGATATGTATAGGCCAATTTCACGAATAAACCAAATAGCTTAGGAGGTTATAGACAATTAAAAAAAGTTTACAAAAAAATTATTTCAAAATAAAAATAATAATTTGGTAATAATATTAGATCATATAGTGGAATTATTTAAGAATTTATATTTTATGTTTTGATATTATATCTTTCAAACTCACCAAATAAAGGTAAATAAATTAACATGGGAAATCCTACCTTGACTTGCTGCTACGTCAAAGGTAGGCAAACTTCTTAGCAAACATAAATACGTGTTAAGTTTTTACTCGTGTAGGCCTACTTGTGTTAAAATGTATTACTAGCTATCCTTATTAAGTAATATCTTCCACAAAATTGAAAAATATATCATTTCGGCTCATTAGCAAATAATTTAAGGCTATTCAAACACTTTGTATGTCTCTTTAATGTATTATTATCTCGCGATTATAAACATAATATGTCATGTTACAAAATAATAGTTGGATGAAAATAGATAATGCCGGAGAAGGTACAATATTTATAGATGATTAAAATGAAACAAAAATATTCCTGAATGATTACTTCTGTAAAGAGATAAAAAAGGATCAAGAAAAGAAACAAAATTAAATTTACATCTCTTATGTATAAATAATTACACTTCACCTTTGCCAAATTAGGTCGTGTCAAGTTTAAACAAATTAAATAATAAGCAAGGAGTAAACATTATTTCCGTGACCGGTTGAATTATAAAATGATATATGTGCTCGGTTAGTAAACCCTCCATTTTGGGTCCTATGAGTGCCAGTGACGTACCTAGAAATTAATTTGGAGGTGGGGGGGAAGGAGGCTATAACAGGTAACGAAGCTATCAATTTTATACTTTTTCCCCTTAAAGATAATTTTAGGGGCACTTTTGATGTGTAAGACTTTGGAATTCTTGACGTAAGCCTAATATTAAAATTCACACAACATATTTGTCACGTCACAAGTGCTCGATTAAATAATTTTATTTCACATGTTTTGGTGATATTCTACTAAATTATTATTATTATTATTATTATTATCACCGCGTCTTACTACCCGTTCGTGTTATACGCACTTACGCTAATGTGTAATGGTAGAGTGATTGTGAGATGAAATGGAGGACCTACAGTTTAACGTGGAATCCGAACCACGGTGGAGGCCTGGCATTCCTCACATTCACAAGTTGTGATTAATACACGTATTGTCAGAGGTGAAGGAAGGGTTTGGTAATCAGATAAATTTTCGCCGGGACCGAGGATTGAACCCTGGACCCTCAGCACAGAAGTCTGACACCTTACCCCTAGACCACCAGGTCACCTATTCTACTAAAGGTATTTTAAATATTTGTAGGAGAAAGCTGTACGCAACAAATTCCAAGATTTATCCTCTACTCCCTCTTTCTCCTTTTATTTGTGGCACTGGCGAACAATACTTTTAGTATTACATACATTTGGTTAGAATTTAGTGTTTAACATACGTTTTAAGAGAAACCCAAGGATATGTGTATGTATTTATAGTAGTTGAAGTGTCCGGCTTTGCCCGGGAGAAATGTTTTTATTATATGGATTATGTATGGAAGATAACCTTAAAGTTAGTGCCGTTAAGTCCTGCGTTGCCCAGGGGACAACCCAGTTTTTGATTAATTACAAATACTTAGTAAATAGTAAAATTCCTTATTCGAGGTACACAATGCAAACGCCCATGCACAATGGCTACTAATTTTAAAAATGTCAGACCTTTGCGTGGGGTAGATATCGTTCAATACTCGTGAAATATAAGCAAACTATTCATTGTATCGGGTTTTTGATTAATTTGAAAAAATATAACAAATTTTTTAAATTCCTGCTTTAGGCGCACAAGTTCGTGCACAGGGTCTACTAATTTTTTACATTTCAGACTTCTGCCCATTGTAAATATCCCGAAATGCTCATGACACACAAACAAACTATTCATTTTATTAATATAAATATATACATATACATATATAAGTAGTGTTCCCCGTATACACGGGTAATATGTTTCAAGAACCTTACGCAGTTACGTGAAACCACAGGTAATACTAGACAAAAATTTATTTGCTAAAAAATATTTCAGACTAAATTTTTTAGCACCGTATTTTACTAACCGTTCGGGTTATAAACCTATATACCATTTATATTAATGTGTTGGGAATTAGGAAGCTTTAATTTAGAGGAAGTCACCCGCATTTGCGTGTAGTGAGAGTGAGCAACCATTTAGGAAACAATGCACCTAACTGGGATCCAACCCGGTTTTTTCCGTCTTCGGCAATCTAGTCTAACACAATATTAGCGCGTTACAACATTCAGCCATCTAAGCGGATCAAAGCCAATTATAGGCACCATAATGTTCATTTTCTCACTAATGAAAAGGACATCACGGCTTCTCTTAGGCTTATAATCACTACCATCCTCACTGCCCATACTCTTTGAGGCCATTATTGCGGTAAAGACGGTCTTTCTGAACACAAACACTGTGATAACGTGGCAACTAGCGTGAATAGCGAGAACTCTAGAAGCAGAATGGAGGCAAGTTTTGAAGGGAAACGGGTACAGGTACAAAATAAGATGAGTCAAAGACAAATTCGCTCGGCCCATGAAACTTATGAGCTCTTATTTTTTTCTGGAGGTGGTAAATCGTGGATACTGAGCCAGTGGTTACAGGGGAGCGCGCGCGCGCGCACACGCGCGCACACACACACACACACACACACACACACACACACACACACACACACACACATATATATAAATATGGGTGTAATAAATTATGCTTTTTCTTTAGTTAATATATTATATTAATTAAAGAAATAAAACATAATTTATGACAACAATCTTTATGCTCAATGCCCTAATCTATCACAAATACTATAATTATTTGGTGTAAGTTGAACAATAACATTGATACCTTAGCTTACATGTTATTAATTACTATTCATAGAACATTTAAAACATTATATAAAGATATATCAATATTTCTAAATGACGACTGTTAGGAATCCCCTGATTTACTCACATGCAAGATGTTAATTGATTTAGTTTATATCAAAGCTTTTAGAAAAGACTGACTTAGATATAAATTAACTAAAAATTAGCTGGGATCTAATTAAACCAGGTATTCTTTTAATTTTTAATTAATTCGCCAACCATTTGATGTGGGATGTAATGGAACGTGAGCTAAGGACCGTATTTTTCGAGGTTTTATGACAAAATATAGTGTTTTTTAAGTAAATAAAATATTGTCTTAGTATATTAATCTAGTAATTTTTTTATATAGAAACTGTATTTCTATTATTTCTTAAATATCCATCACGAGTGTACTAAATTATATTAAAAAAAAGTATTTATTTTATATTCATGTCTTACTACCCATCCGAGTTATATGTATTTTAACTAATTACGCTAATGTGTTAGGGATGAGGAAGGTTGAATTTACCCACATATATGAAATTTACCCACATTTTCGCAGAGGAATGGTGAAAAACCCATCCGAAACTCGAAGCCTGATCTCCCCATTTTATCGGCAGTCTGTCCTAGTGAAATAATGATGCCTTAGACCAGTGGTCACCAAATGGCAGGCCACAGAGACATTTTTAAGAACCTTGACGAAATAGCGATAAACAGAAGAAATTATGCTGTTTCGGTGGCGGGTGGGTAATAGACACGGAAGGCCAGCGATAATAAATAAGTAAAATAACTAAAAGGAAAGAAAATCACGTTTATGAATTAGCAGGTATTCAGCGGTAGGCTCACTTGGCTAGGGGATTAGAGGGGGCAAGGGGGGAAGAAAAGGCACACACCGGAGGATTTTGGGTTCTGGGCCAGTATTCTAGAAATGGAGGATTCCAGACTATTAACTCTGCCCCTATATATACACGGTTGGTGATAGCCACGGGAGCCCTGTAGGAGCTGTGGATATTGGAGGGAGTGGACCAGCGTGTCCAGGAGTGGGCTAGCGTGCCCGAGTAGGTCGGCGTGTCTGCGAGTGTGTTGGTGAGTCCGGCGTTCGTGTAACGTGGAGTATCGTGGTGTATCGTGTGCGGGACATGTGGTGGCTTGTGTGGACTACATGGGCGATGTAGATATTTATTGATGTTCTGGACTACATTTTTAATGAACATTTTTGGGACCGTTTCAAATATTTGAATAATAACTACTATAGTTGTTATAACGTGTTTCAAAGTCATTAATTTGCTTATTTAATGTAATTATATTACATGTTTTCTTATACGTTTATAACTTATAATCTTAATTATTATTACTCTTATCATCTAATTTAGTGACTTGTTTAGTTGTAATTAATTTAGGTGTATATTTAATTCAGTGTATGTGTTGGGTTTCAACAGTCAAAATCTTGAATATATCGTGGGAATTTTCATTCGTGTTTAATCAGCAGCCCATTCCATTATCCTTAATAGAGCTCGCGGTTCGCGCGGTGACGTCTGAACGGCCCGCGACACGCGTTATAATATCAACTGAAGCAATACTGATTTTAACCAACAAATGTTTAACATAACCATTTGAAACATTTTCGTTCCCTTCAATCCCACCTTTATACTGATCAAATATCTGTTTTTAATTAATATATAGTAGAACTAGCATATGAAGATTGTTTTGAAAATTGTTATAAATATCAAAATAACAACCTTAGTTTTAGTTCGTCACATTTATCTTAAACCTGTCAAATACACACCATTTGTCAAAAGCAACAAATGAAACATGCGTGGATGGGCTTATGAAAAAATAAATGTAGAGCCAGTATATTTTTATCTCCAAGATAAGCTTCTTAATTTGGGGACCTGATTATACTTTTTTATTAGACTCATAAATCACATATAAAAGTTATTAAAACCTTTAAAACCACCCATTTAGTGAGCAACGATTTATTTTATCTCATATACTTAAAAACCGTGTCAAAAATTAAGAAACATCTACCAGACCAGGATTCAAACCAAAGTTTTCAAAGAAGGTTGGGCTACGCAGAGTTTATTAGTGCTCTCGACCAAGGCACGAGGTCATTTTTATGTTTAGTGAGGCAGATAAACAAGAAGCATGTTTTAAAGAAATTAAATATGACGTTATCATATTTCGCAACAAACTTTGGCTCGTTCATTTAAATATTAATTACCTAAAGTGCATTAGCTGATTTTTTTCCCCTTCTTCTAAAGCGGAAGAGTAAAGTAATTTCGTAATTTAAAGTGAAGTGCATAAAATATTCCCCATTTACATTAGAATGGTAATCAAGAATATTCTTTAAGAACGAAGGAAAAGACTTGCAAACTTAACATTGAATTAAAACTAATTTTCCCTTGATAGCGCTTGAGCTACCAAATGAAAACGGTTTTTGAATCAGAGAAACAATTTTAGAAATGAACTTATATTAAATTATATACAATGCAAAAAATTTTTTTTATAACACCCGCTTCGGTGCCGCTTGATCTAACTCGCTACTCTCGCAGTAGACTAGACTGCCGATGACTGGGAGCTCGAAGTTCGAATCTCGGTCGGATGTACTGAGGATGTTTTTTTCCAAAATGTTTTTATACTCTCCTTCCACGAAAATTTGGGTACACTTCCTATAAATATAAGCCTCTTAATCCCTAAAACCATTAGCGTAATTAGTACATAGGCAAATAACCTGAACAGGTAGTAAGACGTGGAGCTAACAAAATAATTATGTCTTCTTGTATTAAAATGAGTGCTGAGCCTCATTAATAATTCATTAAAATCAAAATAACTTGTAAAGTTTTGGCTTTATCAAATTTTGTTTAAGATTGTTTGAACGCCAGTTATTTGAATAATGTATGTGAACTAGGGTGAGCATATATTCTGTACATATTATCCTTAGGCCTACTTTTAATATTCCCAGTCCAGGATATAGCTAGTTTCCCCTTTATTCCGTAGTAAATTTCCACTAACACTCAGGTAGCAGATATGACTAGATGAAATACATTCTAATATATCTTTATATTAATTAAAGAATTTAAAATTATTTAATCGTAACGATAAAAATATGTTAAAAAATTATTATGACCGTGAATAGTTACATTCTTTTTTTAATTTGCCTGTTGAAGTTATTTTAAATACTACACTACTCCTATTAATCCTTTAAGTTTGGGATTTTAACTCACTACTAGAGTAAGATAGATTAACCTAGATTTTTAAGGGCTTAGCTCAAGGGAAACTAATCGAGATTTTTGATAGAGAGCTATGCTAAATACAGAAAACTTATATTTAATTGACCACAGTAAAATTAGGATCAGTTATTTAAAATTATATAATAACTTAATCTCCCCCACTTCGGTGGCTGAATGGTCTAAGTCCTAAAGCGTCACTCTCGGAATATACTAAACTGCCGATGACTGGGAGATTGGGATTCGATCCTGGTCGGGTGTGCTGAGCTAAAAAAAATGGTTTTCTACTCTTCCTCCAATCACACGTGGGCACAAGTCTTCTAAATTCAACCTTCATAAGACCTAACTCATTAGAGTACTTAGTACATAGGCGTCGGCCTATAGACCAAACGGGTAGTTGTTGGACGCAGTGACTTTTTTTAAAATTTGTCAAAATACCTTAGATGGTCTCAATTCGATTGTTTTCTCAAGCATTATATGCAAATCTTTAAGGGTCGTCTCACCCTATGGATAACGTGTGAATTAGGTGATTAATAGGCCCTACATATCGAACAAGATGTCGCATCATGGTGCAGTTTTCTGAAGTTTCGATTAGAAAAAAGGGAAAATTAAAAGAGTGAAACTGTTCGGCCATATTTTTAAAATAGAATAAAATTGAAACTGGTTTATTGGAAAAAAACATGAAAATAATTCACTGATCCATATTTTACTGCTGTCAAGTGAAGAATGCAGAGATCCTCACTTCAATGTGAATTCTGTTTCAAGCGTTATCTTATATCTAATATCTCGGTTAATCGCCCGTGAAATGAGCTATTAATATACTACATATTTCTTATGATGGATAATATACGTAAATTTATTATACAAAGTGATTTTTTATAAAATAATATTTTAAGCAATTTGATACCCTAGCTGGGAGAAGAAATATTTTTAAGTGCAGTCAAAGGGTCTAATGAAATCACAACAATTAAGTGGTTATATTACTCGTTGCTGGCTGATTGATCCAAGGCTTAGGACATTTGATTCGTATTTCCCTTAAGTTACAGTTTACAGAGTTAAGATGGGGTGCTAGTGAGCGTGAGTTTAGGGAAGTATTTTTGAAGTTTTTACAGCATTAAAATTTTTGGCCAAAATAAATCAAATATTTCTTCTATAGAAACATATAGTTTAGTTTTCTGCACATGCTAATCTCAACAGTCCTTGAATATCTGTCAGATGTGTCCTGGAATTTAATGACAACTTTTTCTCTTAATTTAAAAAGTTTGTCGTCAAATGCCACCATGCTCATGCCAGATATTCAAAAACTGTTGAGATTAGCACGTGCAGAAAGCTAAATTCTGTTTCTATAGAAGAAAGATTTGATTTATTTTGTTCAAAAAATGTTTATGCTATAAAAACTGCAAAATTAGCGCACTAAATTCGCGCTCACTAGCACTCAGCCTTAAGGCCCATAAATCTGGCCAGATGCATAGGGTAAGTTGTTTTATTCCATCCTCTCTACATGATAATTTCTGTGCAGTTCATCTAAATATTTCTCTCTTATCCTTCCTTACCCATTTGATTAAACAGCTAGAACGCATAGTACAAGAGTCATCAACTAAAATAAGCTATAAAAAATAATCAATGATCAGAAAATTACCCTTAAAATAATTTTTCTTTGAAACATAAATGTATAATGCTATTTATAATGTAAGCCATTAACCAGATGGCCATTTTAAATAAAATCGTAGAGGACATTATCAAAAAAATTCAAACATTCAAAAATAACTTTTTATTAATCGAACCTTTGATAATTTTTCTCCAAAATAAACAAGTGTACTATGTTTTTTATCATCTTAAACGCTGCTCAGATATCTAATTTGAACTGGATCATAAGAGACCTTTTGAAATATTTGAACTCAAAGAAAATTGCCATCATTAAACTAATCCTAAATTTAGAGACATAATCAAAATCACGATTTGGCCATAAGGTATAATCATTTAACATCTAAATATCAATTTTGAACGAAATCTATTAAACTGTTTATGCCCTAGCTCAGGGCAGAGACAAACATACAGAGAGACAGTCAAAATTGTAAATCCTTTAGTATTTTAAGTTCAGGGGCAAATAAAGCATCAAGATCCACCTTAATCTCGAGGTAGAAAATGTTAACGATTACAAAATTTGCCCTGTATTAAAAATAAACATTTGAGAAATTGTACGAACAAAAGTGTAATAAAACAAGCATCATTGGCCAAGTCGACAAAGGCGCCAGTTACATCTGGTCTCCTGATGATGGATTCGGTTGGGTATACTAGTGGGGTTTTTCTTAAATAGTTTCCCGTTTTTTCCGCTACGTGAATCTTCCTCATCCAAGCCTCATTAGTGTAAGTATGTGGATATACTGGGATTGGTAGATTCTAACTTTCATAGGAAATCTTGTCTGACAGCTGAAGAAGCTACTAGATCTTCTTCCTTTCCTCCTTACTTCTGCTCCCAGGTAGGCACTAGCCTATCATCAGTCGATGCAACCTCTTCCACTCACCGGATCCCGAAATTATTCCATTCTCTCCTAGCTACTCTTAGGATAGCATGCTATTTTTACACAGAATTTCCTCCACACCATCTCTCCACCTCATCCTAGGTATACCAACCAGTCTCGTGCCCTTAGGTTTCCAGTACCATCTAGAATTTCCTCCAAACCAACTTTCCACCTAATACTAGGTCTACCAATCGGTTTCGTGCCCTCAGGTCTCCAGTACCATCTAGAATTTCCTCCACACCCTCTTTCCACCTCATCCTAGATTTATCAACCGGTTTTGTGCCCTTAGGTCTCCAGTACCATCTAGAATTTCCTCCACACCATCTTTCCACCTCATACTAAGTCTACCAATCGGTCTCGTGCCCTCAGGTCTCCAGTACCATCTAGAATTTCCTCCACACCATCTTTCCACCTCATACTAGGTCTACCAACAGGTCTCATGCCCTCATGCCTACAGTAACATCTCCTCCTTGCAACTCTATCCTCAACGATCCTCTCATCATGACCAATACATCCTAGCTGTGAAACCTCTATCCTCCTCAAAATACTTGTGGTACCAACTTCCTCCCTTATTTTAGCATTTCTCATGTTAGTTTCTAAATCTACTTAACGTATTCATACTTCAGGACAAATGATCGGCAGCTGTCACTTTTGATAGATTAAGCTTATTAATGCCTATAAAATAATACTAATAATATATTGTCGATCTCGGTGGTCTTTGAGTAAAGTATTCCCCTCAGGCCTCGTTATTTATGGGTCCAAACGCCTCCAAGGTCAGCGAATTTATATTGAACGATAAAAGCCCTAAGCATTACTTCTCTCGGAGTGGATGCGAGGCCGTCGGTCTCATGTCGATTGTGGCATATAAAAGAACCCTGGGAGGTATGTGAAAATAACTTTCCTGAAAAATCTTTAAACTATTTCAGCTCGCACATAGAAATTCATCTTGGTAGGCAACCGGAAACTAGCACACTTTCTAAACTCCCCTAGTACATGGAATTTCCACCAGATGGTGTAGGTACTACTAACCAGTTGAAGGGCTGAGTAAATGCCCAGCTATGGATGGCTAGAGATAGCATCAAATCAACCTTCTTCGGGTTGTTGACTTTAGAATAAGAACACAATTTTATCTACTTTGTCAGAAAAAAATATCTGTTCGTTTTTTCTAAAATGCCCTTCTTATGAAAAATTGATCATAGCAAAACGTGGTTCACGGTAGACCCAATTAAAACCTCGATGATCGGAAACAAAATACCTATACGAGCTTGAGCCTCCTTGTAATCATTTATCCGTTGTCAGAGAACGTGTGTCCCACTGATATATCAAAAGGAAAAAGTTGTGCAACATGTTTCTTAGCTCGTGACAGCTTCCTTATTGGTATAAAAGTCGTTCGACCATGACTCGATGCATTTTTGGGCATGACTTGTATGCTTGTTTAGGTTTCGTTTTGGTTTTTACCTCATATTACTGTGTGTGTGTTTGTTTATATGTGGTTTAGTTTTAGGAGAAAGAGTTAGCTCAGAATCAATGTGTGTTCTGACCCGGTAGGACGGTACCCCGAATTCGAATCCCGTGAAGAGGGATTGGGATGTGGGATTAGTCTTTAAATAATTTTCCAGATGAACCCTATTGAGGTTCCTGTTAAGTGAATTGTTTATCTCAACCCCATCTTGACTGAACTTCGCGTTAAACCTACCGATAATTTTTTTTAAGGCTATATTAGGAATTTGGTAGGAATTAACATTTATAAAATACAAACATATTTATTTAGTTATTGATACTACTTTTCAAAAGTGACGGCTGCAGATCACATGACCTGGCGTGTGAATACGTGAAAATAAATTTAGTATATTTTCTAGCTGTCATATTAGGTTCTTCTTATAGCAATAAGGATTGAGTCAATTATATATTTTAAATATTATGAAATTTTGTTATAATTGATAGTTCAAGATTATAAATAAATTGTTCAGGGTCTTTCAGGTGTATAGAATTTTTCATTAGTATTCAAATCTATAAAATCTTAAATTTGAATTCATATGTTTATGAATGTTTTAAATAACAATATCTAAGTCTTAACTTATAACTTATAATAAGGACTGTGTCTACTGCACCTTAACTTAGTTAGTATCATGTCTCCTTACTCATCTAATGGTCCAGGGGCTAAATTTCCACCAGGGCTTATATATATGGGAAATATTCGTCATACTACCCAACCAAGATGTCCACACATTTACACTAGTAGATTAGAGATGAGAAAGGTGGAAATTAGAGCTAGTACACCTACATTTGTGGGGGGAAAGGAATAGGGACACAAATTATGAAAATAAGCTATAGTACACCCTGCCGGGATTTGAACCATTACTTACTGTCCTTAAAAAGTCAGAACAGATTAAGCCACGCCTACATCTGCAATGCCTCACTTGTAAGGTGGGAATAAGTTATTTATATTCCCTAAATATTAAATTAATAATCTAAGAGTATGTATGTTGTTAATCTTAGAACTATTTGGGGTAAGTCGCCAACACACTGGACCTTCAAATTTTCGATGAAGAGCCTTTACCACCTACTCGAGAGAGGGTGTTCAGATACGAGCAATGAACAGATCTGGTTTGAAGCCCGTTGGTATCTACATTTAATATTCACGTTATGCGCAACAGGCGAGGTTGATTGATTAGGAGTTCACCATAAGTCCAGACCTATGTGCTAATAATAATATAATACACTGCATAAATAGCAACATTTTAGCGGTTGGGTTGGTGTAGCGTATATGCTCCTTAATCCAATGGCTGAAATTTACATCCCCACTAGGTGCAATGGGGATCTTTTCTTGGCAGTTTGTTGTTTTTCTTTCTTTATTCGGGCAAATGCTTGCGCATTAGTTTTTTTTATTAATATCAGTGAGTTTAATCACTTGGTGTTTTCGTCTCATCTCACCTCAAGCTCCCAGGTAATAATTACAATATTGCTATAGGGATGAGGAAGGTAAGATTTAGAGAACGAAACCATTTAGAAAATACATTACTAGTATATCGATCCAGGATTTTAACCCCAACCTCCTCCTCGCCGGGAAATTAGACAAAGTGACTTTTACCGGCGTGAGTTACACGACTGTTATTATACTATTTGGGATAGATTACAATAAAATGGATGAGTTTTTTTCTTTTGATAGAAAATGTAACCACTTAAGCGTGTAAAGAGGATGGAAAAACCCCAATTATAAATCGAGCCTTGGAAATTATCTCCAGTACACCCATTCGAGATTCGAATCGCGCTCTGCCAGTCACCGGCCATCCAGTTCACGCACTCCATTTATAATTAATTGCCTTCATATTCCAGTATCGTTGGGTAACTTGGTGAAGCTGCAAATATCCTGAATGAGCAATGAGACACGTATTAAAACAAATAGTTTAGAAAAAAATAACCCTAACACTTTGGTTAATTGTGCCAAATTTAAGCTACAGTCCAACTTTAATTGAAATCACTTTATCTGACAACTAGAAAAGCTACTAGACGTACTTTCACGTATTCATACGTTAGGTCATGTTATATGAAGCTGTCACTTTCAATATACATACCAATATCTATAAAATAACAATAATAAAATAGAGTAAAATGTTTTAATTGTTTACAGCTTTTTTCTTCTTTTCAAAAAGGCCTTTTCTATGAAACCCCTGGGTACGTAAAGGATTTCTGTGAATACGTGGCATCTTATCAAGTTTTATCAATTATGATAGACAAACTAAAAAATATTATGACGCAATATCTTCTACTTTTATCAAGCTTTCTTTCTCTGTCTCACGGTTTTGTTTAGTCGTATTAATTTGGAACCACTCCTTATACTTTACAGTCTACAATATAAAATATTTTTTTTATCCTTAAAATAATATCTGTAGGGATACATGAATGAATATGTTTTGGAAAACACCGTTATAATTTTTTTTAAATTAGGAAACAATAAAAACACTTTTTACCGTGAGTGACAGTGACTAGTAAACTACACCGGCCTAACCAGCCCGTATGATACGGGTGGTTCTACCGCCATTGTTCTCGGTCATTATTAATATTCCCGACCTGCTCCTTCCTCGTTACATTTACTGGCGTACTCGGTATCTTACCTACGTCAATGGCCAAGGCTTGGATAATTTGATAACGGGGTGTCTAACAATATACAATACATTATACAATATTTTTTTCAATTATATAAAACTGTATATTTTTCTCGTGTTCAAACTTGAAAATTATAAAATCAGTAATCAGTTAAGTACCCTAAAATGATTTTTTCTTTTTAAATCAAGTATGCATTGTTATTAATAATGTAAAACACACCCTATGAACATTTTAATGAAATCTTTAATTATTGGTGAACAAAATTTCATAAAGAGTTCACCATCAAACTACCCTTATATGAATATATTTTTTTGAACTATGTAAAACTTTAATTTTATATATATGTATTTTGAAGAAAATTGCTTATGTGATTTCAGAAAAAATTAAAATTTTTCAAAATCAAATATTAATAAGATACGCTAATTTTAATTTTCCTTAAGAAACATTAATATAAAATATATTATTTATCATTTAAAACACTTTTTAGATAAACAATTTGAACCAAATAAATACAGTATTTAAAAAAAAATTCAAATATAACATAGGATAAAAATATCCCTACTTTTATTATCTAGAATTAAAATCACGGTTGTACCTCAAGGTATGATCATATAGCATATTAACATCGAGCTAGATCGTAATCTATCAAACAGTCTTTGCTGTAGCCTCAGGTAGAGTCAGACAGAATTGTAATAAAAACTTTATGATCCATTATAATCTGAAGGTTTAAAATGTTCATGATTAGGTCTATATCATTTTGTCTAAATGATTAAGTTTAAAATATGCTATTATTATTCTGTACACTTATCTAAAACCATCATGAACGTTTTAATCGAGCTCGTTCTAGTTGTAGCTTCTATATATATATTTCTCTCATACTACACATATACGAAAACCGAAACAGAAATGTAGAATGTGAAAGCAATAATTGAATTGCTTAAAAACACTGAAATTATTGTGATGATGCTTCTTTCATTTAAATAGAAAATATATATTCAGTTCTTATTAGCTTTGGCCTTTTATAAAAGTTGAAAGTTAAGAAAAAATTATCTCCGAATTAATCTCTTTTGGGTGATATTCTTAATTAAGTTAGTCTAATTAATAAGACACATTTCCTTATTCATTTTTGGGAGAGGTTGAGTGTGTAGGTTGAACTAAAGATTAATTAATCTACAACCTACCACGATTCACAAATAAATGTAATATTTAGCTAAGATTGAGCGCGAGTTTAGTGCATTAAATTTCCAGTTTTATTGCATCAATCTTTTGGCCAAAATAAATCAAATATTTCTTCTATAGAAACATAGAATTTATATTTATGCAAATGCTAATCTCATCAGCTGTTCTAGAATATCTCTCATGAGCATAGTGGCATTTGGTGAAAAAAATTTTAAATAAAGAGAAAATATCTAAACATTCCAGAACACCATTGACAGATATTCAAGAATAGTTGTTGAGATTAGCACGTACAGAAAACTAAATTATAGGTTTATATAGAAGAAATATTTGATTTATTTTGGCCAAAAATTTATTATGGCATAAATACTTCAAAAATACCGCCCTAAGCTCACGCTCACTAGCACCCCACCTTAAGTGTGTATGCAGTTTTCTTCTCTAATAATGAACCTATTTTTGGTCGTAATAAGTATTAAACTCAATTTTTCTATAATTCTTTGGTTTCTTTTCTTTTACTTAATGATCTTGATTATTAATGAGTCTTAATATTTGAATTGTTTATTTTAATGTGATCGAGATTATAATAGACTAAATGAGTAATAATGTACAATTTTGTTGTATAATTTATTTTAAATATATGTTTTATGTAAACATGAAATCAATTTTATACAATAAGGATTGCGTGGAAGTGAACACAAAGTCAGGTCAGACTTTTTGCAGTTTTTATAACAATAAAATAAATTAAATAAAGTACAAACATAATTGACTAAGCAGATGAATTTAATTTCAATGTATACAAAAACTAATCTTCAAACGTTTTGGATATTCTATCTTCAATAGAGTGTAATTATAGCATACAGTTTTCAAATAAAGAGAAAATTTTCTGTTCAAATATCACCTCGCTCCTGAAAAATATTCAGGAACTATCAAAACTACCAAGTGAATATAATTAAACTAAAATTATCTACGAAGGCAACATTTTATCTATTTAAGCAAAAAAAATGTCTGCTATCAAAACTAAAAAGTTTGGACCCTATCTCACGGTTCCTTGTATTCCTTCCTGACGTTTAGTTAACCTTATTATTTTAGTTAGACGGGTTAAGAGAACGGTCTCTTGGTCTAGTGGTCACTACCCCTGACTATTGATTTAAAGTTTCCAAGTTCAAATCCAGATGATACTATTAGTATTTTTTCCCCCGAAAATAGAACTGTTTATATGATCATTATTGTCTTGCTAATTTGGGTTTAATAACGCCACTGACTTCACATCATCATATAATCACTATCATCATGTCATCTCATTGCAAGTATGACGTGTAGACAACTCACAATATACACCCTGAGCAACTTTCTGTTCCCACGGCGACAGAACTGGATACTGCATCTCTCACGATCTAATATAATATACGATTTTTAAAAAAAGTGGAAAAAAGTTATGATTATAAAGTTTGTAAATTGTGCTTATAGCTCTACACACACATAATATTTATACATTCATACACAGTATTTATATTTATACTTTTTTTTACACACGTATAATTATTTTTAGATATCTGTATGGTAAAGGAGTTGAAAACGTTAAGTTATTTTACCTAGACAAATTAATATATCTTATTTTTATTTATTTTATTTATTGGAGGTATTTAACCTGAACTTTCTGAACCGACTGATAATATCTGCACACGACATATAAACTAACTTAAATCTAGAACATACACGTTAATTCACTACTGTGAAAGAAGAAAACATCATTTTTCACCAATGATAATTATTTTGGCCATGCTGGGAATCAAACCCGGGACTCTTATCTCAGTGGACAGACACACTACCAATTGAGCTAAGGTGTGGGACTAAATTCTTATAATCGTGTGAATAATTAGAATAAACGTGGAGAAAGCATACGCTTCTATGATTAATGGTTGCCTAAGTGACTAGCCAAGTTTGGAAGATCGATATGATCTTTAGTACGGATACAGCCACGTAAGATATCATAGTCGTATTTTTTTTTAATTACACCTGCACATGGAGATTTAATTTGGGTTTGGTTTCCATGTCCAGGTGTATTTTTTTAAATTCACTACTATAGTAAACATATTCTTTTAATGCACATCTTCATGACCCTTACACACATGAACTCATATATATACAATATGTGTGTGTGTGTACTGTTGTACACGTGTAGACGTCCCATATACATAAGTGACGTAGCTCCATCACTCGCATGTAGTGCCTGTGGTTTTTGGAGGATCATTGTACTACTCAATTTTTCAAC
>CABFWO010000265.1:339381-373943 GCA_902155825.1 Timema genevievae | reverse complement strand
AGCAATGATCTATCTCCATTTTAGACTCAATAGTCAATATTTACATTTTTTATTGGTCAAAATGTATAAATGAATAATTAAATATCAATGCGATGACTTGAAGATCTGCAACACCTTATAAAATGTTAAAATTTTAACCAGAAATCGAAATTTTAATACGAAGTGTTGACCCTTGTGGAAGACATTAAACTGTTTGAAATGCTCTTAGGTGGACAAAGATGCGCCTCTTTTCTCATTGATTATATATCATTGTATATTATTTTATGCGTGTTCTTATGTGGAGTGGTGATGATACAATGTACATTATTCCCTTCAGAAATCTTACTAGTTTATAGAAAGAGAAAGTCTGTGCGGTGCGCCGTACCATTTTTTTTTTGTGGTTAAAACGTTTTTTTAAATTTCAAAACAATGTTAGTTTGATACATTAGTGGACTCTCCTACTAGAAAGAATTTTATAATAGGAAAAATTTCAACAGTATGAGCATGATTAAAAAAAACTAAATCGTCCACCGATTTACCCCAGCTTACCCTATTAGAATCAACACTTTTAAACTTTTAAACATAATCTTAATATTAATTTTTTTAATGATAAAATCTCTCCTTAAACCGATGGTGCGGCTTGAACATTTTTTAGCACCTTGTTCAGTGTACCATGAGTTGAAAAAGGTTAAAAATCACTGTCGTAGTTTATAGACTTAGTATGTATTTACTATATTAAAAGTATAGTACTTTAACATTCATTAAAATATGAGTGGGGGGTAGGACGGCCTGGTAAATGTTTGTAAGGGGGCCTTCAATTTGTATGGGCGGCCCTGTATTGTTGATACAAAATAAAATTTATGTTGCAGTAATTTAATTTACTAGCCCAATAATAATCTCTCTCTCTCTCTTTCTCTCTCTCGGCCCTATTTGAGACACTAGGTCTACAGGGGAATGTTGTTTCACATTATACTGAAAGAGAGCAACATGAATAATATAATAACTGGTAACATAAGGTTTCATTTCATTATATTACCCCTCATACCATGAAGATAAGGCTTTGAGACTGCAACTAGTAACTCAAAAAGCAAATCAGCCCGTTATGCTCAAACCTTCTTGGCGCTTCTGCAGTAGCCGAAAGGCATGCTTACCGGTACATGAACAATATGAATATTGGTGCATTTAATAATATCAACCAGCTCTGCTTGAATTGTTTAAGGCATCGATCTCGCATATGAATGGGCTGCCAGTGAATGAGAAATCAAACTTCATATCCTGATCAGGTGTAAGCCTATTTAGGATATTATTTACTAAATTTTTTACACCCTCCCTCCATACAAATGCAGGTACACTTCCACTAAATAAACACTTCCTCATCCTAAACATATAAGCCCTAAGCGTAATTTGTACAATTATATATAGAGGCCCCGACACAAACACCATATCTGTAGGTCCGTAGTCCGTACTCCGTGTCCCTGGTCCATAAAAAATCTACTCGCAATTACAGAGTCAATATCCATAATCATGTGACCGTTTCAACCAATGAGATAGTAAGAGACTTTGTCCAATTAAAAAATTAGAAAGAAAATAGTCTACAGCAAGGAGCGAGCGTCAAGCGGTCAGCTGATCATATAAGAATTAAAGAAACCAAGAACAACTTTGTTGAGAAAACTTCCAGTAGGCCTTTATAATAATATGTAGGTTAAGTACAATCACAAGAAATATATTTATAACTATTTTAACCATCAAACTTAAAATAAATGTTTGCAATAGCCTGAAAATGCCTACTAGTATTTTGGATGAAAACAAAACAAGCCCTTTTAATATTTTTTATAATAGGGGTATTGAGCCTACAAAAGCAAAGACAATATTTATGGGAACTTGGTATTTCTCAGAAAACATTTTCCTAGAAGCCGCTCTTCCCGGGGTGTTAAGATTTTTAGAAAAATGTTTCTGAAATAGTTCCATGTGTTTTCATTTTGAATATGTTTCCATAGCGACGGATCCTCTCACCGCCATTCGTTCTTTTATTTCAATGCACATGCACATACTCGGCTGTGATTGGTAGTCCGTATAGACTAGTCCGTAGAAAGTTAAAGTTGAGCAACTTCTACAGAGTAAGGACTTATGGATAAGGACTCTGTGGCTCGAGCAATCTGATACTGTGGCATCGATTTCTTACGGACCACGAACCTACGGATACAGACTCTGTGTCGGGGCTTTAACCCGCACAGGCAGTAAGACACTATGCTAAAAATATATATATATATATATATATTTCCACTGATGTCTGTAATTATGGCTGTAACCGAATAGTCAAGTACACTTGGCTTGATGCAGACTTGATGAATGTACACTTTCCATGCACTTGAGATCGAAGACTGCTATATACTATTTGGACGGCAAACTATCCTTCATACACCCATGAGTCCACAGTGCTACTTCCTACCAATGAGCTTAGAAACTATTTTAAACGCCATCTATCACCCTTTATCACAGATCACATTACTCTAAGAGCTCTATCTCTAGCAGACGAAAAAATAAACAATTGCCAGTCAAACACCGCATCAAGGACGTGTCAAGGGCGACTTGCTGTCACCCTTGGAATCAAGGGTGTGTGAGGGGTGCAACGGCACACTTCGTGACTATTCGGACGGATCTACACTTAATCACGTGATTGCCAATGCAACCATCAAGTGAACGTCAAGGGTCGACAGCGCGTGAAGTAGGCTATTTGGATACAGCCTATGTCTACCACACTAAAATATAATATTTAAAGTAGGATCTATCATTTACAATTTTTTTTTTAATATTCTCCTGAATTTTTTGACACATAGAATTCAATCATTAGTTTTCTCACAGGTCTCAAGAGATTTTAAATTAATTAATTAGTATAGACAATATATTTTTATTTCTACTCACAAGCTGTTAAGTAGGTATACCTACATTTTTCTGAACTAGAACACACGTCCAGATTTTTCAATATGTTAAGTTTTTGTAATCTTAGAATGAATCATTGTTTTGCATTGATTCACTATATCCTTAAAATCCTAAATCTTTTTTTAAGCAACTTATTTTATCATGAGGTCGATAAAATTAAAAATTAGACTAATTCAAACATAGAGTTGCCTGCGGTACTTCTTACCAATAAGATTATATGGTATAAAACCAAGTGAAACGTTGGCAAAGAAACAATATTTGAGAATTAAGAAATAGTTTTCACAAAATATCAACACCACAGGAATTCTGTTAAGTATTGGGAAGAAAAATTTGAAGGTGACAGACAGAACCCCAAAGGTTAAATTGCATTAATAATTATTAGAGATTATATACAATAACTTGCATACACTAAAATCGATAATACTCACACTTCAAGAATCCGATCCCCTTTGCGGATCCCAGCTTTTTCAGCCGCCCCTCCATCCAAAACCGCACTGACATGTTGCAAAGGTGCATATAACTCGCCATTAATACTTCTCAATTGCCCACCTTCACTGACCTGACCTCGAACATTAAACCCGAATCCTGTTTCTGTCTTATAAATGGTAACAACTCGAGGCCCCGTTGGTAAACCTTTAATTAGATCGTTTTGTGGACTTGTATCAGATTCACTGTCAGCCATGTTTATGAATCCGGTAAAGTACGGCATCATAGATCCATAGCGTGACTGTGACGGACAATACATTCTCTCTCTTGAATAGAAACTATTCAAAGCCATGGAGATACTTTTTCAAACACGAATTCCTTTTTCACTGCAAATGATAATAAATTAATAATACCAAAGACGATAATCACTAAAAATGAAAACCTTAAAAATGGTTTATTAAGAGAATTTAAAGTAGACAAAACAAGATTAAAATGATTGTAAATATGAAAATATTATTTTTAAATTAACTCTCATAATTTTGAAAGATAAACAAAACATCACAATATAAATGAGGGAAGTTTTTAAAGATATTTTTTTTGCAAATTGGTTTTCTTTCAGTGGGTCCTAAACTAATAATAAAATGTAGTTTAAAAGGAGCCAGAGTACCATGGATCAAATACTCGGTTTTTCTATACATTTCCCGATTAGCCATTTAAATACTTATTGACATTTTGTATTTTTGTTTTAAATCTTATTAAAAGGCTAAATATAAAATGGGGTTGGAGATGTATGAAAATCAATTTAAAAAAGTCTCAGCTATTTATTTTTTTAGAAAATATCTAGTACATAAAAACAAATGGCATAATTCAAAGTGATTTTAATAACATATTCTTTACCATCCGTAGATGAGCTCTATACACAACACAAGCAAACTTCAAATCATAACAAAATTAATATGGTGAAATAATTATATGCTAAATAGTTTAGAAAAAATAAACGGTTTTATTTAATTGCAAGATATTTCAGGATCCTGGAATTTAATGAAAAACATTAAATCTTCTATGACATGGCATAGACCAAACTTTGCCTCCTCACCACCCCCTCCTAATGACATGGTTTGCCAGTTTCACATTTCTAGGCTTCTAGTGGCGTTGGCTAAAAGTTACCTGGCTTCTGAAGTTGGGGCACCATGTAGGTACGGTCACATTAATTACCCCATGAGATGTGATATAATGATTATAATTTTACCCGCCTTGGTGGCATAGTTAGCTAACATGCTAGTTTCGTGTTGAGCTAGACTGCCAAGGACGGGGAGATCAAGGTTCGAATCTTGATTGTGTGAACTGTAGGGGGGGGGAGGTTCCTGAATGGTTTTCTAGTCTCCCTCCATGCAAATTGAGGTTCACTTCCTCTAAATTCAACCTTCCCAATTCCTAATCTATTAGCGTAATTAGTACTTAAGCATATAACCCGAACGGGTAGTAAGACATGATACTAAATAAATAAACAATGATTATGTGGTGCCAATAGACATCTCAAACCTAGCTTAAGCCTAATTAAACAGACCATGGTGAACATATAAACAATTCCCCTAGTTGGAAAAATACCCATGGTATCGTTAGGAATCGAACCCAGGACCACTATACCAGAGGCACATCACATAACAATAAATAAAAGTTTCCTTCCATTACTAAGCTTTACTCTTTTTAATACAATTTACCTACTTTTCAAAGAACCAGGATCAAAAAAAATATTAATTAAAATATTGATTTTTAAACGCACATGCTGTGGCCAAACTTGTAGTGAGGCTGAGGCAAAATAAAGCCCTAGCCCACTTTCTTCCTGAGGGGTCCCTGGTAACACACAGTTTTAATCTCTAGCCAGTCAATGCAGACTAAAATATGCACTAAAATGATGACAACATTGGTTTAGGCTATATTTAATGTAAATCCTCACAACTTTAATTTAATAATCAAAAAATATATCTATTTAGCTTGCGCATGTATAATATTTTAATAAAAATGTTTGTCTGATTAGGTACCTAAGATTAGTAGGTAGTGCATTTTTGTATGAATCTAAGTATCTTTGTTAAATTACTGGCAAGGGTATACAATGTATCACTGTAACATTGGGGGTGCTCTCTTTGATTAAGTGTTAAAAATGTTAGCCTGATTGGGTATCTCCCTAAGATTAGTGGGTAGTGCATTTTCTTATAAATCCAAGTTTCTTTGTTCAATTACTGACGAGGATATACAATGTATCACTAGCATTGAAGGTGTTCTCTTTGATTAAGTGTTTAATTAAATATATGGACTCCAGTTAATGTATTTGTACTAAAAATATATATTATATAATGGCCTTTATATATTATAAGTAAAGAATAAAAAATAATTGTTTAGCATTCATGTGAATTGTGAAGAATAATCTTAAGCTTATACAAATATCATAGAGTAATATCACCTTGACCCACACACAGAGTTATTCAATGGAAGTTTATTGGTTTCAAGTGGTTATGAAACAATGTAGCCTATTCAACATTGACATTCATTCATGTGTAACAATGACATTTGAATTCATATAAAAATTTAGAAAAGAAAATTAAATTGGGTAACAGTTTTATTTAAAGCTGATCTTTAGTCATTTCCTTTTATTTTTGGTTTTATTAATGTATATAGTATATAGACAGTATTTAAAATTAAATGTAACCATTAAAAAAATATCACTATAAGCTTTGTAAATTTAAAGTGTGACATGTAATTAATTGTGTTATCAATTTATACTTACACCATTATTCAAGATGGAGAGAATTGCTACTAGGAAAATTATTGATTTATTTTGCATAAAATATTTATCAAATTTGATAGCTTTTAACTGCTTATCCTAAGGGGTGCAAATAAAGGTTGCTTTATAGAATATACACCCGCATTAGTGTGGAAAAAGAACGAGAAAACCAACCCTAATGCACCTATTCAAGCAGTTTGTTCAAGAAAGATCTTTTCATTTATGGCCACATATTATAAATAATAATACCTATTTTTGTGAAGTGTTTTCATGAAAAATCACATTATAATGCACAAAAACTTGTTTCATATTCAAAGTAGTAAATTACTACATATTTTTAAGTTTGCGAAATAAAACGATAACAGTGTTAAATAAGTGAATTTCCAAGTTTTTAAACAATTTATCTTATTTTAAAACAAAATTAGAGTTTATTATGCCATAATTTAAATAAATAACTTTATTGGTATGTATCCATTTTGATTTTTAAGCTTTTTTAAAATTATTGATAGACTGCAGTAGTGAAAATATTACCACAACCATGACCACCAATGCTTACAAATTATATTATGGACTAATCGACAGAGATGAGAATATTATTCTTTCATAATTTTATTTGGTATACTACTTAAATTTCCAAAAATAGTAAGTACATTTTATAGAAAGAAAAAGTATTAGTAATGGATTTTTTTTTTAAATATTTGATAAAATTAGAAAAATATATTTAAGTACATTTTTTCAATTCCTATAAAACTTTTTTTTGACGAGCCTTATTTACCATAATGTAGTGTCTATAAATATGTACTATTTTCTCCCTTGCCTTAAGAGACATATTTTGTCATGAGATACCAACTTTACCCATAAGATGACATAGGTAGAAGAAATAAAACAACATTTATTTTGAAGAAGTTTTTAATATTCTTGCAACAATAACAGCAATAGAAAATTTTAAGGGGTTTTACTTAGGACTTTTTTTGCTTGGTTCAGATGCTAAATTTGAAAACCATGGTAAACATATTACAACTTGTTACATTCTTGCACACACTAACAGTTATCATTTGGACAAACCTGTTTGAATATTTTGGAGCTAGGTTTTCTTTGCACAATTTTTTTTATTGTCACTTAATTGGCATTTTAAAATTTTTCCATAAAAATTAAGCATACTTTCTTATTTATTCTATGATATAGTCATGAAAAACTAACCATAAAACATTGAATGTTTTCATTGGTGAAGAAATTAAATTTTCACCAAGCCTATTTAAACCCTTTTGGAAGTTACATGAATATAAAACCAATCACATTAAAAACACAAATGTTCATCATTATATTAAGTTAAATTCTAATAATTAACATTTTGTAAAAAACATTAAAAAATTAGAGAAACTACATCAAATCTACTTAAACCACATTTAGAGAAATTGAAATTTGGTACTTGATACATAATATTTGACTAATGAAACTTTTATTAGGTATAATTAATATCATAGAATATGTGATCATATCAATTTTGTCAAACTTTGTACTTAAAAAATAAAATAAATAAGTTTTATGAATAATAGGCATAGATGGTTGTAATGGCATGAAGATAAATTGATTAAAATATTGAACGTTACATTGCAAAAATAATAGGATGTGTGGACTTAGCGTAATTATATAAAATTAATACAAATCTCATAATAAAGTCCCACAAAACAAACTATTTTGGATATAAAAGTATATTTAAAACCCCTAAGTTAATATCTATAATCAACTATCCAAAATATACTATTCAGTTTTTTTAAGTTTGATTATTTCAAATTAAAGTGTTGCTAGCTAAACCTTAGCTCAGTTGGTAGTGTGTCTGCTTACTGAGATAAGGGGTCCCAAGTGTGATTCTCGGCATGGCCGAAAATTTATCATTGATGAAAATAAGGGTTTATCCTTCCATATTGATAGTCGGAGACTGGATGTAGTGGATGTCCTGATATTAAGATAAGAGTATAAGGCATAAAGCTACAACAGGCCTAGCCAACCAGTAGTGGAAAATATATGGATGTAAAAAAAAAGTGTTACTAGCTCTTATTTTTTTAAATCATGAATAATTTGCTAAGGCTAGACAATAAACCTGATTAAACTTTTTTTTATTAGTTTAATCAACACTACTAATATTACTAATATCTCTTTGTAATATAGAAAATAATTTACCAGTGAAACAATTTTTTTTATGAAACATCTGGGCATGGGAATCAAATTTAAGACCTTTGGATTTCCCAAGTACTATTTTTCGACTATTTTAAATGGTTGCATTATGTCCACCTACCCACGAACACATCCATACTAACTTTGATTTCCCCCTTATGTTTAAATATATGCATTAATTGAAGTAGTATTGGCTAATATATTATTTGTGTGTTTGTTGGACCTTTAAAAAAAATTGCATTATAATTATATAAGTGATAGTTTCATAATTTAAATCAAATATTTGTTTAACGTGGATCTAAGAGTATTGAACAAATTGACAACTTATGTTTGTGTTTGCAACTCTGAAATGGTCCCATTGGTGGACATATTGTAAAAATGTACGCTATTTCTTTAATAATGCATCCAACTTCATTCAATGAGTCTTAAAAAAATGCCTGTCAATTTGAATAGGTATCAATCGCAATTGCCCTTCAGCCAGCTGTTCTTCCACATGCTTTCATCTTATGTAGTTCGAGTATGATGACCCATTTATAATAAACATGACTATATCATAGACTGTTATTATTCATAGCAATTTTGAAGTTTGGACTCAAATGTTTTATATTACTGAGTAAACACATGTATAATATTGTTTCAAATCATATTTGATGAAAAAGAGAAAAAACTATAAATATAGAAATCACAGTCTCACGAT
This sequence comes from Timema genevievae, assembly GCA_902155825.1. NCBI lineage: Eukaryota > Metazoa > Arthropoda > Insecta > Phasmatodea > Timematidae > Timema > Timema genevievae. The sequence goes on along the minus strand of CABFWO010000265.1, from coordinate 364,944 downwards.
ACCTCAGATATGTCATGCATCTATTACTCTACATAACATGCACAATCTTAAGTGATACCTTTTACAAATTTTTTTTTCCTTATTTCATATAAAACAGTTATCTACTAATATGGTAGGCCTACAATATTAAATTTTTAATGCATTTTAAAATTTCACTTCACACCAGCCTGGCAAAATAAGTTCTGACTAATAAATTATCTATTTATAAGAGCATACAAAAGAAAAATATAACAATTATTACTATTATATTTTATGGGCTCTTAAATTTCATTGTGTGTGTATTCAAGCAAGAATAAAAGGTCATCCTTAAATTACATATAAGGCTTTTTTTTCATTATTTTTAGAGGATCGTAAGATTTTTCATTACCTCCTCTGTCCACCTCCCACCCCCCTCTATCTTAAGTAATTTTTTATTATTTGGTATATTAGATTATTTTAATCGTTTAGCTATTTTAGACATAAGGATTGAAAACAAAGTGAATGGTAAGAAATGTGCAGTAAGTACATGAAATATAAGTGAAATTTTATAATTAATATATTTCCTGACCAATTTTTTTTTTAGATTTTGTATCAGCATAAACATTGATAAAAACCCTTAAGATGTATTATGACCCCCTTACCCGTCATAAGAAAACCTAAGAAAATACTAAACCCCCTTCTCCCAAAAACCCTCGAGTAATTTAAAGATGGCCCCTTAAGAGCCCATCTTGCCGCACAGTTAACACTTAACCTAAACAGGTAATCCAGCTTGTACCAAACACCACAATGAGATGTGGTTTTTTGTATTCTCTTTTAGAAAACAGTGGAGTAGATAATAGAGTAATGGAAGTGGTTAAAGGAGGAAGAATTTTACTAAATTGACCCGGTCATAGGCTGGAAATGGTCGATGATAATGATGATGAAATCATTTTACCATGCCTTAAAAATACAACTATATTGAAAATTATTATTTTGAAATTAAAATCCTATCAAAACTGAACCCAATGTCACCATTGCCAAGTGAAGATTGCAGAAAACACCCTTTGATGTGATTTCTGGGTAAAGTATAATCTTGAATCAAATTTCCTATTTAATTATCCATGTGATGTCATCTTAAGAACATGCTTCAGCTGTTCACTTTCACATTCAATTGTTTCAAGATGAATAAACATATTAAAAAAAACTGACACTACACACTAGTACCAGTTTATAAGATAATATTTATGAAATAGTATTCAAACATAAAATTTCTATTTTTAAAACAATGAGATATTATAAAAATAAATTATTTTCTTAGAAAACTCAGGTCTGTATCTTTTCTTTTTGTAGTTATTTATACTTGATGGGTAGTAATGATCTACATAATTTTAGTAAGTTATCCTTATTCATTTTCAATAAATTATTTTAAAAACCTTGAAAAAGGATCTGGTGATTAAAAGACCAATAAATAGTAAACTGTTTGATTATTTCAGGTAATTTGTTTTTATCGGCTTTTTTTATTATTTAAATTCTTACATAATAGTATTCTAAAGTATAGGCCTAAGCAAAGCACACTTAAAAAGTGTTGTGTTATATTTGGAAGAAGGTAGAGGAAAGATGGATCGAAATGAATAAAAGGAACAAACACAATATGGCTTTTATAATGAAAAGAAGAACACAGTTCACACTTTACATTGCTGCCACTGGACAAAGCGGTGATGGATACTTCTTCTTCAAGAAACTTTATTGTTACTGCCCAATCTCCCAACCTAAGTTTCATTCTATCGGAACTCATCGGGAGGGATTGTGAAACTTGTACGCAACTTCCTAAAAGAGGAATAAAACAAAAGGGGTAGCGGGTGGGGGAAGTAAAATTGTAAAGAATGATAGGAAGCTGTAAAAAGGAATAACATAAAGTACAAAAACAGGAAATGGACATTGGCTGTAACTAAATTAAATATATCTATTAGGAAAACCTATTTTCATTTATGAGGTAATTGTATTATGTTTGGAAAAACGTACAGGAAAGGTGGTTAGAAACTAATAATAAAAGGAACAAACAAAATATGGCTTCAGTATTTGAAATTATTATATTATCATATCACTAAAAATAAATATAAAACTCAATACATATTTAGTTTCTTATTTAAGTTGGTCATCAGTGATGAACTTGGTTTTATTTTCAGAAGGTTGGCAATTAAATGCCAAAACCCCAAATAGCATAGTCTCCAAAATTATTAATCATTAACAAATCCTTTCATAATTATTAAGTTTTATATTGGTTTTCAACCATTCTGAACGATATAAAACATTGTCCAAGTATTATTTAAAATAAATTAACTAGGGCACTGTTGTCGAAGCTCGGGTGGTAGCATTTTTAAATACTGATACAAGGAACCGATAATTGATAACCAATTATATTTAAATTATTATTTTAAATTTTGGTTTGATTCTTAGAAGAAAAAAACATTCTCTGCTATCTCTAAAATCCCACCAACCAGAAATTATTAACAGATTCGTGTGATTTTTTTTTAGTACCACATCTTACAACCCATTCATGTTATACAAGTATCTACTAATCGCAATAGTGTATTAGGGATGAGGAAGGTTAAATTTATAGGACGTTTAAGCACATTTATTTGGAAAGTGAAAAACAACCCTCAGTATATCAAACCAGGATTCAAACTCCAATCTCCCTATCATATGCAGTAGTCTATTGCAATAGTGAAGCCTTAGACCTTTTGACCATTATAAAGGGTTATTTCTTTGTATGATGGAGCTATCTGCAATTTGTAACTGTATTTCTTGTTCATCCCAACTAAATCAATTATATACTGTCTGTATTCACCAAGAGAAAACTAAAAATTAACCCCAATCCAGATTTAAAGTCTCATAGAGGTAATATTTACATAAATTTTCCTCTATAATCTGAATTTAATTATTCAATCACATAATGTAATATCTTTTAGTGATAAATAAAATGATAGAATATTAGGAAAATGGTAGAGCACAAATAAAAGTAACAACACTGACACATATTTACACACACTTCAATATTTCGATGCTATTGTAGCATCGAAATATTGAAGTGTGTGTAAATATGTGTCAGTGTTGTTACTTTTATTTGTGCTCTACCAATTTCCTAATATTCTATCATTTTATTTATCACTAAATGTTTTTGCTCAATGCACTTTTTTCATATATAATAATGTAATATCTGTGATCTGGCAGATCTTTAAGAAATATGACTAGTAAAATAATTAATAAACCTACAGAAAATCACATAATTAAACCTTAAGAGAGATAAAATAATTTATTGTTCTTCAAAATAAATACTTTTGCTTTGAGCTACAAATAATTCGTCCAAAATTCTACATTACTTCATGATTGTATGATAATAGAACCAGGCTAGATATTGATGTGTAAATATCCTTCAGAATTCATTTTTATTACTAGTATGCAGCACAATAATTATAATCTAATTAACCTGGACAGTTTTTGGGGTTTTGCTTTATGATGAACTAATATTCCTGTTGTTAACCACAATTTACACAAAATTAATCAACTATATTATGTTATTAATTTTTAAATTCAATTAAAAAGATAGTTTTTTTGGTTCAATTTGCTATGATGAAAAAATATATTTGCAAATAAGTTAGAAAAAGTGTATTTTTCATAAGAGTTTAAAACTATGTAGTAATAACTTAAAACAACCAATTAATATCCTTACACTGGTCTTAAAATTGGCAGTGGAACAATACTAATACAAAATAAATATTATAGCTCAGTGATGTTAAATTTCACAAATAAAAATATACTGCTACGCAAACTTTAATTTCATATATAAAGATCTAAATTCAGCTAGAAAACAAAATCTATTTATGCTTTTATTAAATTTGAAATAAACTTGCAATTTTGGGCACTAAAGAGTTTGTGAAAGCATTATAATGAAGTTTTAATCAATTAAAATCAAACATGAAATACAAAGGTAGTAGAGAAACCATAGTGAAATACTTATTTTCGAATCAGGTTTTTACATTGACAGTTAAAAGGCTTTATTTTCTTGTTTTTTTTTTTTTAAAGTTTAGAATTAACAGCTAATGATGTACAAATTTATTTGGTCATACCCAATGACACTTTAAAGTACCTCCACTTTTGGTGCCAATAAGTGTGGATTGAATTCACAGGCTAAAGGAACGCGGATGAGAGCCAGAGCTAACAATTAAAATTGTAGCAATAACTATGGATCGAAGTTGATTTTTAAAACCCCTTTTTAAAAGTTCCCATCACACCATTTAATAAAACTTTGGGTAACATTTTCCAATGAACAAGAACTCTTAACATGGTTCACGTGATTTAAAAAAAAACACAACACACAAATGTTATACAAAAAGCTTTGAAGTGATTTTAGATTAAAAGCATTTTATAACAATTAGAATACAAGATTGCATTTCTAATTTCTAGCTATGATTATTACTTTGCCTATTGTTTAAATATTTACACCAATGGTTCGAAATAGGCGGCTCCGCTAATGATGTCAGTCTGGCCAGAGGTAAATAGTTAAATCGAAATTAAAAAAATATATTAAATAGCCCTAATTATTTTCCTTACATGGTTAATTTAAAACTTTGAGTTAAGGTTTGCAGCGTTTACACTGCCCAAAGTAATGCAGGTGTTTATAAAAAAAATCTCTTTGCTGTGATTACTATGCGAGATCTCTGAAAGTGCTAAATGACCGTTACCTTATATGGACCAAAGTAACTTTTCAGGTGAGTCAATGTGTAATTTTTGGACTAAATTTATTACTAAATAACAAAATTGTAAGAACTTGCCATTTTATTTTTTACTATGTTTGTTAAAATGGGAATCTGGCTTCTCTGACCTGAACAATATAAAAAAAATAGTTACCTGAATAAGTTAACATATGCTAGTGTTGAATACACTCTCTAAGATTAGCAACCATATCCTATTTTTTATATATATAAAGAGAGAGAGAGCGTGGAGATAAGTTAAGATTGGGCCGTAGTGTAATCTGTCAAGGTAAAACTGCTAGCTTTCAAGATAAAGGAAGTGTGTGCACTTTTAATTACATACATTCCATTTGCCCTAGCCACCTAATTACCCCAATATATTGTAGCAATAAATTTATTTGGTATTTGTAGTTGTATTATTGGGAATTTACTGTGTAGATTTTTTTTTACAAGCGATAGCATCAATTACTTTATCTACACTTCCAAACCTATGTTTTAAACCTTTAAAGTGACCAGATGAAACCATTCATTTTGATTCAAAATATGTGTTTTAAAACATATTTTATAGACATTTTTGATGGAGACAACCCCAATGGCATACAGGACAACATGACTGCATTGTTTATGTATCAATATCATTTTTATTTAGCCCTTATGATTTAAAGATTCTTAAAAGTAATTAGATGGCCAACATGGCCATTTGGCTCGAGATAAAGCATTTTCAAGGCATTATGAACAGAATATTATTTAATAAAAGTATTTAAAGATTTTAACTATTAATCTTACCCTGAACTAATGTGACATCATTCATTAAGGCGATGGAATATTTTAATGAACAATGCTTAAAAACAAAGTTGTATTCAAAATTCAAATTATTCTGTAAAAATTATTAATAAATAAGATGAAACAATAAAAGAAAAAGGAGAAAATCCAGATTTGTTACCATGACAACTCACTCTTTGAATGTTTTGCTCTGCAGCACGGCAGAACTCTAGAGGTGCAATAAATAACATAGTTTCAAACATCCACCCGCATTTCTTAACTCAAAACAAAGCCCACCCGGTTGTGATAAACATCAAAGGACCACTGTTATTAACGTCACATACATTGTAGCATAAAAGTCAGAAGGTTTAATGTTCTCTTTAGATAATAAATGATATGATCATCAATAAAGCTCAAATAATATAATTTTAAGAAATGAGAGCAGATGACTCACTTTTATTTGGGTACTTTTTTCAAAATCAGTTAAACAATAAAAAGATGATTTATTAAAGTAATTTCAGACTCTTATTCGCATGTACTAAATCATCCAACATTTTCCTACAAGTTATTAGACTCATAATGAGTCACTTATGTCCTCAGGATTAATATTATTATCTGTGGGCATAGAGATATAATCAGTGGCGGATTTACCAACAGGCTGAGTAGGCTGGAGCCTAGGGCGGCAAATTTGGGGAAAAAAAAAAAAAAATTTTTTTGTCTTACAGAAATTAAAAAGATTCATATTTATATACCTAAATGTTATTAGGTCAACACAAACAATTCAACATGTAGTATGTTTCACCACTTAGATAAATTTTTCTACAATCTGCGTAGTCGCGTTTGGTTGCGGCGCGGGAACGAGTGACATGACCGTCCGCTAAGTGTGTCTGGCCAAACCTGACTGCACGAGCGCGGCGTTGTGCGCCGGAGCCGAAGCGGGGTCGTGCTGTAGACATACGCCGTGTGGTGTTGGCGGCATTGAGTTCGAGAGAGATAGATATAGAACGGCGATACAAACGGGGAAGTCCCGTCCCGTATTTATTTCAAAAGAAAAGCCGGATTGTTACCAGATAATTGAATAGATTGCTTTTAAACTGTAGTTAATCGCAATAAAAATTATTTAATTACGTTTACCGAATGTACATTATTGTGTAAGTAGTATTAAGGCATACCTTACCTCGCTTTATTAGTAGTATATGATTGAGATTTTATTAGCTCAGAAATATACCCAAAAACTACTTCTTGTGCAATCTTAACTAAATCGTTGGATTGTAAAAATAATCTAGGAACTGACACATTGTAGAAGTCGGTAGGGGCGGCAAAATTTGAATAGCCTACTGGCGGCAAATGTGTAAATCCGCCACTGGGCATAATCATGTGTGATGGCAATCGATTTATATCAACGAAACCTGACCTAAACACTTTGTCTTAATCTTTCATTTTGGGCATAAACAAAAGGCTGTCATCATTTAGGCTTTTAGAATTTTACATAATAATTAGTTACACACAATGTAAAAAGGCTGTTATTTTATTTTTTTATGTTTCTGCACATGAAGGATTTAACAAAATAATACACAGATAAAGCGTTGGAGTGTATAATCTTGCACCGATCCCAAAGACTAAGTAAACCAATACTTACCCACTTTATTTTTTAAATGAAAGCATCCCTAGTTAATATAGGTATAAAAAGTTACTTCTCATTACGTACTACTGTTTGAGTTTTAATTATTAATATACACGACTTATTTTAAGTGTCATAAATTTGAATATGCTAAACATAAATTTGTTAAAATAAATCCTAATAAAATTGAAAGTTTTACTGAAATGTTTAATATATTAAGAATTAAAGAACAGAAAATAAAGATTATATTAGAAGCAAATGGGATCAAATTGCAGTGTAAATAGATAAGGTCATAAGTCTAGACTTGGATTAACACAAACAACATTGTTGCTTTAGTAATATGAAAACCTTCCTGATATAACTTTTAACATTATAATTCAAGCCACAACAAATAAGTATAGTAGAATTTTATTTCATTATGATCAGTAATGTTATGTAGAGTTATGTTACATATACATCAATTTTTACTATTATTGAGTTTTGTATTTACAGTTTATGTGAAGGTTAAAAACTGTATTTCATCATTTTTTTTTTGTGTCGAGACTTAACAACCACCAAACTATCAATTCAAATCTATCATTATAATGATATGTTCCAGTAATCTTTAAAGTTAATCATTCGGTTCCATCAAATGACACAAAACTTTAGTTTTGTTGGAAGTAATGAATATAATAAAAGTAATGTGAACATAAATATTGGCTTTAGTATAATAGTCTTTAGAAGCATAGTGAACAATTCATCTAATGTATCACTTTATGCATTTTCCTCAAAAAAAATGTTACAATGTCCATAATGTTAATTTTAATGCATATATTAAATAAAAGAATAGTTTATATATACATAAATAATATACAATTACTACATTTAAATTATTAGAGACATAGATATACAACAAGTTTCATTTGATCTGACATTAAATAATGTCTAATCAGTAATCATACACAAGCATCCTGTAAGTCTTGTCAATCACATATGAAGTTTTTAGTGTTTCAAAAGAAACATACCAAGACCATAATTAATAACAAATTTGATGAGCTTAACAGACACACATATATTTTAGTCACTCACATCACTTTTATTTATCGTCCTCTCAAGGTAAATGTTGAGTTTTAATTCTCAACCGTTTATTTATCAAAACAAAATTCACTGCTTGCATTGTAGTCAAAAATAATTTTCAAAATACTTTAAAAATACTTAAGCGCAGATATATTTTCAAAATAAATAGTCAATTAAATTTATTACCAAGGCATACATTGATATTGCAAGTTTTTAAGTATTTATTCAATATTTTAACATTGATATAAATAAACACAAAAAAAATTCCTTTTTTTAAGTTTTCGTTAAAATAATTGACACAATAACCATAAATGATGTTTTGAGAATGTGATAGCATTAAGAACATTTGAAAAACCTGATAGTTAAGTATGATTTGTTTTAACTGGCACTAAATAAAAATAAATTGTTTAAACTAACCATGTAACTTGTATTTATGTAGCACGAACTCACATAATTTATGGGGTTGGATTGGATGCATTTGTGGCTGAATTCTTTTGTCATATTTACTCATGTAAAGTGCATGTTCCCCCCTCCTTTAACTTATGCATAAAATCAAGGTGCACACCAAAAAATGTGAATTTAGGGAATTGAACCCAAACTTTTTTCCCAAAACACGATCTTCATGAAACCATTATGCAGCATATAATCTGGCCCTTAGATTATTTGTACCAAATTTGGTACCTTTGAGAAATACATCTAGTTATATAGAAATGAATTGATGGTGCTATTTACCATTTTACCTCAACTAGTTTCTTTTTTTTTTAAGTATTAATATGAATAAAGATACAAATTTGGAGGGAAAATGGCTGCTGAAATGAGAGAGTCAGTCATTCTTCAAAAGTTACTTTTTCCTTTCAAAAATGTTTTAAACTTTTGTTTCCTTTTGTTTGTCAAAAACACCCATTCTGTTAAGAGAATAATTTAGTAAAACTATTTATTGTTTACTAAGTTTCTAAACTTTAATACGGCCGATCATGTAGAAAAATGTCTGTTATACTATGAGCATTAAGAAAGTGAAAAGAATATATTATGTATTTGTACTCAAGGTGCACAATAAACACATAAATATATTTTTCCAAAAATAAGCTTTCTAAGATTAAGTTTCACACATAAATCAAGTAAATATGGTTATTTATGTATTCATAAGGTTAAGAGAATCAATGTTATTAGAAAATTTGGGCCATGACAACTTAAGACTTCTATTTAATTAATTTTTTTTTTTACTTTAAGAAAAGCAGCCTTTACCATGATTTTTTTCACACTAATTGTAGCTAAAACTGACCAAAAAAAAATCTCAATAATTGAATTTAGCCATACAAATGTTCTTAGCACAATACTAGTGTAGTAAGTGCAATCAAATCAAACAAAACTAAAAACAAGAGTAAAACTTTTGTTATCAGTGCTTTTGTTTGTCCAACAAACAACCTTATATGACCATATATATATATATTTAAACGGTTTGGAAGTATATGGACACAAAGTATAAAGACATTTTACTAATGAAATATAAGGTATACACAAAAAAAAAAATAGTGTTCTTTGTTGACGAATTTAATTATTCTAAGTAGTGTAACATGAATTGGAAGTCCAAACTATGGATTTCCAAATATAAATACTTTTTTTAATCTTAACATCATATTAGTGGAGTTTAATTTGGGATATTTAACTTGCACTCTCTGAAATGACCAATTATATCAGTGCATAACTTACTAAACTAACTCAAATCTAGAAGAGCCACAACATCCAGTCTCTAGGTGTTATTCATTACAGTGAAAAGAAGCCTGGAACCCCATGAAAAGCCACTACGACTGCTCCACAGAAAATTTAATATACCAGCTACACTGCAACTACTGCATTGCTGCATGAGAACAGTGGACAATGAATGAACTATGTTTTGACATCAACCACAACAACCATGATAAACCAGTAGCACTTCAAGCCCAAACACCTAATTCAGATTTTGACTCGTGCTAAAGTACTAGAGCTATATGAGCTTTCGCCAATAGTTGCGGTGCTTCCCAGCTTTGTATGTGGGAACTTGCTCACCAATATATATATATATAACCAAATTCAGGTACCACCTAGTCTTTATCTTAGAAAATCTTCTTTCCTTTTCTTTCAAACAGGCCTACCCACACCAGTCAGTAATTTCTATATGGACATTATTAACAGTTAATTTAATACATAATATAAATACAGTCAGACACCTTAGCTCAGTCGATAGCATGTCTGCCTACTGAGCTAAGGGTCCCAGGTTCGATTCCCGGCATGGCCGAAAATCTATCATTGAAGAAAATATGGATTTACCCTTTCACATTGATAATTAATGGCTGGGGACTTGATGTTGTGCCTGTCCTAGTCTTAAGATATATTATTAGGCCTATGTAGCTATGCCAGTCCTAGCAAGCCGGTAGTAGTAAAATATAAATACCGGTACAACATTCGATCCATCTATCAAGAGGAAAGACATAAGTTTGAACAGGCAATTGCAGAATCCAAGAATAACCTCTTTTTAATCAATAAACAAGCAACAACAGAATCTAAGTGGCCATGATCAACCTCTAGTCATACTGCCATAGTCCAGTCTGTGTTTTCCCCTCTTCTGTATAAGAAGGGGACTGATGTACCCCAAAATATGCATAATTATTTGATTTGTTGTATTTTAATTGTGAACTTTGAGGCCTATTGTTTTCTGGTAAGTGTGTGAGCCTCTCTCTTTTTTTCAATGTTTAATTTAAATCTCAAAGCTAAGTAGTTTATTTAAAACCACAAATCAGAATCAGAATCTTAGAAAACATGATAATCATAAGAGGTTATCTTTTCAATACTGGTATAATGGTTTCTTTCTTCAATTCTTATTTTGTTTAATGTCAATTGTATGGTTGCTATATAAAATATATATTGTTGTAGTTTTTTTTGTTACAATGTGAATTCACATTTCTTATGTTAAATTTATTCCATACTAGCAGAAGTAACCGAGCAACGCTTTTAGTAGCTACAAACAAACAAAAAATTCATTTTATTTATTCTGACTGAGTTTTAAATAAATTTAAAAAAATCTAATCAAAATTTTGTTTTTATAACAGTTCTAATGTTTAGTAGAATATACCCCTGATAAATTTTTCAGTGGCTAGTCTAGTCATTTAAGGTTGTTGAGCGGCTAACAATGCTTGACATAATACTATATCAGATTCACAATAATAATTACACAAAGGTTTTACCCAAGGAGTATAATTATGTTATAGTTAAAATTATTTACTGTACCGAATGGAGTATATATATATATACTCCATTCACGGTAGGAATTACTCTCTGAAAGGTCTTTTTTCCTACCAATATCCTACTATATAATAGCTTTCTGGTAGGGAAAAAGGCCTTTCAGGAAACAATTCCTACGCTGAACAGACTTTATATTTTTTTGTAGTGTTAAAATAAAAGTAATAGAGAACATAGATAATTATTTAAAATACATGAAAACATAATTTCTTTAGCACTTATTGACACTTTACATAAAACACCGGAGTAATTGGTCTTGTATGTTTTAAACATACAGTTAAAACATATTATTTTCCTACCAATACATATTATAAAACAATGTTTAAAAAAAATATGCACTGACTTTTAAATGTTTAAGGAATTACTTTAGTTCCAGTGTATGAAATTGATTCTATAATTTTTACTAGGCTAATTTACAGGGTAGCTATTCCCACATTATAGGTATTTTATGTAATCAAAACAAAAAGTTTATATATTAATTTATATTAAAAGAAATAAAGTGCCTATGTCCCTAATAAACGTTTAAGGAAAATCTTTTTCATCAACTATAACAAACACATTTAAAAAAAACTAAACCATAACCTCTTTTTCAATGGTAGCATTGTAAAGTGTGAACTATTATTTTCATCTTTTAGTTGTGAAAAATATATTGTGTTTGTCCTTATAACTACTCCCCCCACTCCTACGATTTTTTTCAATCATGAAACTATGGTACATATGTACAAAACCACACCTCCTCTAGAGTAAAAAGAGTAAGGATGTCTTAATTTGATTCCTCGATTCTAGATATGAGTCAAAATTATAAATTTCTTGAATTTGAATATTAAATTTTCATTCAAATTTTTAATCAAAATTTAAATTTTCAACTCTTTAAAAATATACAATTTTAGGTAAAGTGTAATTATTTAAAATTTAATTAAAAAAGGTTGATCAAGGCTTGGTGCCATCACTTCTTTATTCTCAGATTCAAGCAAATGAACGAAACAGCGTTGAGCACGGTAATTTTTTCATGTTGTGCATTAGTTTATTTGCCATTTCATTAAGTGCCAACTAATTTGAAATGTACTCAACATGACTTTTGTATTCTACTGAGTTTGAAATAAAAATTTTAAAAATTGTCATTTAAAAAAAAGTATTTCTTACTAATTACACTTCTAGGTTTTGTTTTTTAAAGTGAGGTTGGGAGGAAAGAAATGAATTTGTAAGTGTTGCTGAATTGGGATAGGGAATTGAAAAATCAAGGTTAAAGTTCATAATCGGAATTGCTACATCTCTATAAAAGAGATCTTTTTTTAAATAATTGTATAGCAATAACTTCCTTTCTATTATAATTTCTGTTTATATGTTAGATAATAAAATATAATTGATTAAATCAAAGATCTCTATCTTGTTTTTTAACATGTTGGCAATTATTGGTTGTTTAACCTATATTTATAGAAATCTTCTTTTTACCCCTTAAACATTAAAAGTCAGTTTTCACTTGTCAAAGAAATAAAATTGTACTTTAATGTACAGATAAGTCAAATATTTACTAGTGAGTAGTAGTTCAGTACTTTTAGTAATATTTAAATACAATCGTTACTTCATGAAGACAAAGCAGGAAGTCTAATATTGATTCTTAAGTGTCATTTCAATGCTTTAATTTAGTTGTTTCATTTAAAACAAAGACACACACACACACGCGCGCGCTCTCGGACCTTTCTAATCAGTATTTTCGCAAAAATATCCATTCGAAAAAGTCCAAATTGCATAACAACCAAACTACACAGAAATGATCATGACGTGTCGTCTAGTAATTTGTGTGCGAGATGCTGACACAACTCTGAAAAAATAAGAACCAAACAAAATATAAAATTGATAATAAATACCTAAAACAAATCGGACAAATCAACTTAATTAGCTAACTAATCCTGTTCATTTAAAACAAACATGTTTTTACTATTATTTATTTTCTAAATGGGTTAAATCCAGTCTGTCTCGAATCCAAATCTACATTTCACTAATTTTTTATCCAAACCCTGATATCATCACCAGAAATCCAGATCAACATTAGAGTGATAAGTTAAATTATACAACCAACAATGCAGATTTTACACTGAACAAGTTTACTGTTAAGTGAATATGTGAAGCAAATACATCTTATTTTTGTATAATCTTAGTTCTACTAGATTTTCAAGGGCAGTGGAATGTAGAGTTGGGTCGAATACATTATTTTATGAATCTGAATCTCCAATTTACCTTTTACTTCTGGATTCGAATCTTGGAAAAAATTATCAACTATAATGGGAACTATAATAGAATAATACAAATACCAAATAGTAACTAAACGTTCATTCTTTTGATCAATCTTTAAAACACTCATACATTCAGTTAAGTGTTAAATTACTGGTCTGGGACCTGGTTATAAAGTTCATACTATAATACTGCTTACTGGTGATTCATTTACTAATTATAATTAGAGCTCTAAAATAAATATCACTTGAGAAAAATAAATACAAAGTCTTAAATCTGAAATTTTCTCAAATCCTCGAATCTTCTTAAAAATAAACGGTAAAATAGTGTAAATAATTAAAAAAATATATAACTGCCATTTTCTTCAAGTCTGATTTTTCTTATTAGTTATTTTTTTATTTACTACCGCATTTTACTACCTGTTCAGGTTATACACATATATGATAATTACTCAAATGGGATGGGGATAAGTAAAGGAGTATACCATACCCACATTTGCGCAGAAGAAGAATGGGAAACCATTTAGAATAAAACCACCCTCAGTAGACTTGGCCGAGATTCAAACTCAAATCTCCCAGTCATCAGCAGGCCAGTCTAACACGAGAGTGATACCTTAGACCATTCAGCCACTAAAGCAGATTTTGTTTTTATTATTTGTTAGTATGATACTTACACTGAATAGCTCCAGATACATAGCTTCTTTTTTTTTTTATTCAGACTCATCGTCAAGAGTGTTGTCAAATCCTGCAAGATCTACCTCGAGAATAAGTCCTTTTGACAAGGCATATTCTATGAGCGCCAAGTGACAGAACACATACTGGTCTGGCATTTGTATAGAATATGCCCTCTGTGATCTGATTCGTTCAACCGTTCCCCTCACATCCACAGTTCCTACATCCTCTAGACGACTTATACAGATGTCCAAAGTGCAGAATGTACCTACAACATAGCCATGATCATAACAATCTGTGAATGTATAAGGCTACGGACAGACAAGCATTAAATGTCGTTTGAAGCGAGTGACAAATGATTCTGGAAACTGTAACAGGCCTATGTACTGATTATGATAATGTATTAAGAGCGAAGAAGGTTGAGTTTAGAGGAAGTGTATCCACATTTGCACAGAGGTAGAGTGGAAACCCATTTAGGGAAAAACACCCTCAGTATAACTTAACAAAATTCAGACTCTGATCTACCCATCATCAGCAGTCTAGTCTATTGCAAGAGTGACGCCTTAGACCATGCGGCCACCGAAGCAGGTTATGTTATCTTAAATCAAGAATAACATACTAATATTCTAGTAAAATGAATGAGTGCCTAGTGGCTTGGAAATGACAGTTTAGAAACACTGTACAATTGATAGTGAAGGAAGCCAACCTGAAAGGATAAAGTCTGTTAAGCGTAGGAATTGTTTCCTGAAAGGCGTTTTTCCCTACCAAAAATCTATTATATAGTAGGATATTGGTAGTAAAAAAGACCTTTCAGAGAGTAATTCCTACCTTGAATGGAGTTTAGTTAGGTTAGGCCTAAATAGGAAAAATACACTTCTCTCTTCTTAAACTATTGCACTATATTACACTTCACACAGTGTTGAATTTTCGGAGATGTTCCTTTATCATTAGAAGAGACACATTGAAAACAAACAAAAAAACAAAAACAAAGATAGGCTATAGAGCTACAGGTTCTGAACTATAGTTCTAAAGCCTATCTTTGTTTTCAATATGTATCTTCTAATGATAAAGGAACATGTCCGAAAATTCAAAACAATGTGTGAAGTGTAATATAGTGCAATAGTTTGAGAAGAGAAGAAATAGAGAGTGTGACTTTTTCTATTTAGGCCTAATATAACTATAATTTCAGGTTGGCTTCCTTCACTATCAATTACTTTACATTACTGTACAGTGTTTCTACACTGTCTTTTTATACTAAGATTCTAGAAATCCATTGGTTCCATAAATTCTTACAAGGATGTGTGACTGACTTTACATTTTTTAAATGGTTTGACTTAGGAGCATTTATCTACACTAGGTCTACACAAATGTATTTTGATTTAACTTAACAGTTCAAGAAATTAAATGCACTAGCTCACTTTAATCAAATCTCCAACTTTAAAAACGAATCATGGGTACGTGAAATAAGCAAGTATGTCACTTTTTGAGCATATTGTATTTTTTAAGTCAGAGATTTGCTAACAAAGGAGTGTTCTAGAATGTGGCATGGAAGATATGCTAATACAATAAAATTCTAGATTAATATTTTGTTTAACTGGCAGCCATTATTAATATGGTTATATTGGCAACTCTGCTAAGTTTGTGTTATGTTGGCTATCTCTACTTCTTACTCCCTGTAGCAGTATCTTACTACTAGTCGTTCGTTGGTCTGATTACTGGTTAGGCGTTTCTGTAATAAATTATATTAAATAAATACACTGTTTACACTATGTAAATGCACGTGTGATTTTGTTTCATGGCCTATTAATCCTAATTGCCATTACCTCCAGCAAAAGTGTCAACTGTGTTGTTCTTTACATTGTAAAAGCCATATTGTGTTTGTTCTATTCATATGTTTTCTAACTACCTTTCCTGTATTTTCTTCCAAATATGTATGATAAAATATCTCAAAACACGAAAAGAGTTTTTCCTTAAGAAATATTTAAAATATGCATACTATGAATAAATGTGTAAATTTAATAGATTTTTTATTTAACTTTATATAGTCCACATTTATTTAAAAATAACAAAAATTAAAGATGGGGATGAAATATGTAGGAAAAATACCATAGGGAAGACCAAGAAATAGATGGAAGGAGCAGATAACAGCAAGTGTGCAAGTGAGAGGAGAGTAATGGAAGCAAATAAAGGAGTAGATGGAGGCATTTGACTAATATGACCGTTTTTCCACATACATTTCTAATATAGCTCATTAAATTATAAAACTAAAAACAAAGTTTAATGAATATACCAGTCCTGCCGATTCCCGCACTGCAATGCACCACTATGGGGGGCCCACGAGGGTGTCCCGCCCATGTGTCCCCAAGTTTGGTGACCATCGCGCTCTGTTGAGATCGCACTCTATCCAGGAAATCCAGCATGGCCAGGGCACTGTGAGGGACTCCATAGTCTGGCCAAGACGTGAACTGGAAGTGGCTTACCTCTCGGCTCTCCTGAGTCTGAACAAAGACAAATGTTTACCCATCAACTGTTTGCTTGTGTCAACTGGGAAAATGACCTTTTTTGATGCTTTCAACCGTTAAAAAACTATTTTTGTTCCTAAAAATAAATAACTTGTAATATGTATGAAACAAAGTGAATTAAATGCATTGTAATATGTAATTTAGGGATGGGACCCTTGGACCCTTGAATCCTTAAGGATATTCGAGATTAGATGAGCCGAGAAAATATTAGATTTAAGATGCAAATACTTAAAAAAAAATTCTCATATTTCGAATTGTAATTTATTTTATAGCTTTAATACAACTTTTGGTACTTCAGACTCATTATAAACATAGGAAAAATCCAACTACCTGACCCAAGAACATTAATGTAACACTTAACTTGATGTATTAATGTTATCATTAATGTATTGTAACAAAAAATGTAAACATTTAGTTCTTATTTCTATTTTCTATCATTCCATTATATTTATTTAGATTTCCTCTTTTGTTCATCATTTTTCCCGAGATTCGGATTCAAATTCAAAACTCAGGATTTGTAGATGAAATAAAGATTCGGAATCATAGACCCAACTCTAGTAATTAAATTAACTTCAGTCTACTTCCGAGGGGGATGCCATGTTGCTTCGAAATATTAAAGTGTTTGTAAATATGTGTGTTTTGACTTTTAACAGTGATTAATTTTTCTACAAGTCTATTATATATTTTTAATTCCATGTTAGACATAATTTTTTATTACAAGCAAATAAGAAATTATGGAAAAATGAAATCAACAAGAGTAATACAATAGAAGTAATAAAAAGACAAATTTGAATGAAATATATACATTATGTTTTTCCAATTATCTATAAAACTATTCACATTGGTGGGCATGCGGAATAAACGTCAGGGTCTCCTAGTCTGGTTAGCTGATATATCAGGGCTCGGGATTGGACTACAAATCTTGGCGGGGTGTACCAAGAGTGTGTTCCTCTTTCTCCATGAAAATGGAGGCACAGTTTTCTAAAATTATATCTTTCTCATTCTTACTTCATTAGAATAATTATTAAAATAAATATAGTCTACACAGGTAAACCAACACCGAAGCTCAGTCGGTAGCGTGTCTGCCTACCAAGTTAAGGGTCCCAGGTTCAATTCCCGGCATGGCCGAATAATATATCATTGGTGAAATGTGGGTTTACCCTTTCACATTGATAAATTAATGGCCGGGGACTGGATGTTGTGCCTGTCCAAGTCTTAAGTTAGATTATAAGACATATAAGGCAGGCCTAGCAAGCCAGTAGTGGAAAAAATGTGGCTTGAATAAAAAATGACCCAGGCCACAAGCTGGAGACAGAAATGGATGTTACAAACTAAACGAGTAATATGATAAACCAGGAGCATTTCCAAATAGTTAATTCAAATCTAAAAAGTTGAGAGATCAAAAAGTCCACCATTTTTTCCCTTCCTCACATTTGTCTCTTAAGTACCTTGGTGTTAGTAAGCCTGAGAGAGGACACAGTGTAGTCTGGGTGTTGCTCAATGGTACCCGTAGTGACCTGGAAGTTACTGTGTGTCGACACTCCTCCTTCCTCCTCCTCCCAGTATTGAGCGCACTTGGTGCGGCCGCGCTCCACTGCTCGTGTTGTCATCACTACCATCAGCACCTGTTGCTCCCACACCATACGCCAGAAGTCACACGTAGTCTTGGGCAGTGGGCCTGACATACATGCACACACACAACACTTATAAAGCAACGGAAGATTATACATTTTCAGTAGGAGGCTTAATGTATACTTACACACCATTTACCATAGGAAGAGCCTTTTCTGATGGCTAGAAAAGTCGCTATGTCTACTTTCACGTATCCATACATCAAGTGATGGGATCTTCATCTGTCACTTTTGATAAGTAGTATCAACACTCATAGAAGAACACTAAAAAATAGTAAGTGCAATCACATTTGGATTTTTAAAAAAATTGTATTTCATAAAAGGCTCTTCTTATCAAAATTAAACTGTAGGTACATACCAATTAAATCGTGATGTAAGCATGGTCATCTTGCAACTTTTTTGGGCATAAACTCATAATGAACTTAAGTGATATAGGTAATATTTTTGAAAAAATGTCACAGATAAGGGCTTTGATGCTTGAACCATTGGATTAGAATGCTACTGTTTTAATTTCAGTAGTGTTAGGCTATTAAAGAAGTTTCTTGGATCCAGGAAATTATTTTTAACTTTTTTACTTTACTTCTTTATCTTTACACTAGTTTCAAATGTAAAAATTATAGACAAATTGAAGTTCATTGTAATTGTTTTACAATGGTGTGTGACTTTCTATTATGTCACATTTGTGCAATGGATTATCCCCACATTTTTTCCTCATTCTTCACTAAATTTACACTCAGTTTATCTTTCCTTATTTTTTCACTTCACTATAGTTATAATTAATTTAAATAACTCTCTCAAAATTACACCCTACTAAACTAGAGACGTCACAATACCCATTTTTCTCGATTCCGATTCTTAAGTTCAACCTCGATTTTTCGATTCGTGAACATTAACTATTTTATTATTTTTCCAACCTTATATATAAATATATTTATTCAACTTCATAGTAAAAAAAAAACAAAACAAAAAAAAACACAATAAGCCTTTTCACCTATTAGGGTCATTAGTTGAATCAAAATGTATAGCAGTTACCAGCAAATAAACTAGTATAGAAATAATTTATTACTACTTATACTGGATTTTTCTATTTTGCTTAGTTGTCAGTAATTTCATTGAGAGCTAGGAATCGGAAGTATCGAGGTATCGAAGAAATGAGTTTGACATTCCTATACTAAATTAAATATTGTTACAAAAAGTGAACACACCTTGAGTTGAAATAAAGGCATTTTTTTGCTTGTACCCATCAACAAAATTAGCATTGATGTAATCACTACAAGGATCGCCGTCAATCTGCGATAGAAGAACTCTGCTGTGGTCGTAACAGAGAACATCCGTATATCTGTTCTTTGGTAAGTTTGACCGCAGACTGGAAACATACAAGAGATAGCACCAATTGTTTTAAAATGTTTAGTGAACCAACAGAATGCACATTTTTTCAATGAATAACTGTACAGTAATAAAATATATTGTTAGCAAAGTAGTAAAGATAACAATGGAATGATAACACAAATGTATTCAACAAAAGAATTTTTGCACCAAGTCCTAGCCATTGACAAAGCAGAAGCCACAAGGAATATTTGAAAAATAGGGATGGGATCCTAAAATTCCTCTGTTAACTTTTTTTACATCCATGACTGTTTCCAGCCTGTGGCCTGAATCAGTTTTTTATTCAAGCCATATATTGTTCTACTACCGCCTTGCTAGGCCTGTCATAGCTTCATATGCCTTATAATCCAACTTAAGACCAGGTCAAGCACAACATCCAGTTCCCGGCCGCTAATTTATTAATGTAAAAGGGTAGACCCACATTTCACCGATGATAAATTTTTCGGCCATGCCGAAAATCGAACCCGGGACCCTTAACTAAGGAGGCAGACATGCTAACAAGTGAGCTAAGGTTTAACACGTGACTGAATGTATGAATGTTATAATGAATGTATTTTAGCAAAAAGATGTTAATTTATTAACTAGTTCTATTTTCTACTATTTTGTTATATTCCTATTTCCTATTATGTTCATACTTCATTTCCAAAATTCGTATTTGAATTTGAAACTCAATCTTCAAAAGTAAAATAAAAATTCAGATTCGATATTCTGGTTCGCAATAAAGTGTATTTGACCCATCTTTAACCTAAACTCTTTTGTTTAAAACCTCTCTCACCGAGCATGATTGAAGGAACCATCAGGTTGCCGGGCACGTATTTCTGCGTAGTCCTGCACCAGTCCTGACCTACCCCTCGATCTCACCCCCTCCACGAATTGCTCCAGACTACATCCTTGGCTGATGTCACAGTGCAAGCTGTCATCGTCAGAGAAGCCACTACTGGCTGAAGAGGCGGGAGGTCCCGGAGAGCAAGCTCCTACAACAAAAACATGTATTGTTACAAGCAGAGTTATTTAAGAACCAGCCAGAAAAGAGTTGTTTTGGGGGCAAATGGACAAAATAAATGTTCTGGAAACTAAAGAGAATGATTAAGTTTAAATGTAATTTACATCAGAATTGTGGAGTTGGAGTTTGTAAAAATGTACAGACTTCGGCTTCAAAATAAATATATATATATAAATGAATAATAGAGATGTACCAATTCAGTAAAACCGATTATCGATTGTTTAAAATAACTGTTCATGCTACGATTATTTACACCAGTTAGTCCCGATTATTTATTATTCATTAATTACTATTGGGAAATATGCTTAAGAGAATGATAACAGTTAATGTAATTAATACAAAAAGATTTTATTTAAAACTTAACAGTTAAAGCTTTGATAACCTTAATCTTTGCATAACCGGCGAAAGTTGGAACTAGATTTGTTAGTTTTATCAACGGTATGACCTCATATTTCTTTATTTGGTTATGTAATCTTTGCGTAGCCCACAATCCAGATGCAGTATGTATATAAGTTGTTTTTTTTGCTCACTAAGCCTAGAAAATTGTGCTTTAAATTTTACTTAGAGACAATCGGTTAGTAATCGCCCGAACGATTCATCGGTATCCGCATCGGTACACCCCTAATAAGTGTGTGTGTATGAACATAATAGGAAAATAAATGAATTTTTATATATATATATATATAAATTCATTTATTTTCCTATATATAAAAATTCATTTATTTTCCTATTATATTCATAATTTTTTTCAAGATTCAGGGTTCAAAGGTAAAATGAAAATTATGATTTATAAAATAGTAGATTAGAGACCAAATCTCTAGTATCTTTAAATAAAAGGAGGCGACAATATTTACAAGAACTTTTAAAACTGTTTTATACAAAAGGAAACCACCTCTGTGGTCTAGTGGTCAGAGTTCTTAGCTATAGATCCAGAGGTCCCGGGTTTGATCCACGGTGCTTGCAGATTTTTCTGTGAAGCAGAGGGTCTGGAAAGGGGTCAACTCAGCCTCATGAGGACAAATGAGTAGCTACTTGAATGGAAAAGAAATGGCTCCGGGCTAGAAAACTGAGATTAACGGCTGGGAGGTTTGTGGTGCTGACCACATGACCCTCTCTCCGCGGAAGTTGGCACTATCTTCACCAGCAAACGACGGGCACTAAGTCAATATGGCTCGATTGCGGGCTGACGCCATGCGGTTTTTTTTTATCAAAAAGGAATGCAGATTTAAATTGTGGAGGTCTTTTGGAACAGGCATTAGTTTAGAATAATATTTCTTAATTTATTAAGTGATTAATTCAAAGAGACTATAAAACTTTTATCTTAAAATTCCCCAAATATTTCAAGTTTTCCTAGGTGAATGACACTTTTCCTGCTTATTACATTTTTGACATTATTAAAAAAAAATGCTAACAGTTACTAAACATGAACATTTGTGTACCTAAGTTTTTTTCAGTACTAAATATTTTAGGTATTCTTTGTGCCAATGCTTAAATGCTGAATAAAAAACAAACACTCTACAACCATTTCATGTTAGAAGAGTGCCATAGCTATGTAACAAATGTTGTTAATATAAGAGGAACAAAACCTCTTATTTTATTTTAATGTTTAGGTATAAAATTAATAAAAAGAAATTATTCAAATACAGTAAGACCCCACTTTACGGCTTTCTGCTAATACGGCGATTTTTAATTACATGTGTGTTAACTATATTCCGCACTCGTCTCGCTAATCTGGCGTTTTTTGGCATGATGCATGCAGGCTTTGGCAACCATTTTATGTCGATAATTCAGTCCGTTTACAGTAGTAATGGGCATTATCGAATAATTTTAACTAGTGAATGATAATTTGATAGTTTTCATTCAATAGTACCTATCACAAGTTTAGAGCATTTGTAAGTCCAGCATCTCTCTGTATTTTGATAACCATCCAAGCTTTCAAACTTTTTAAAATTGATTAGATTATTTTATATATTTTTTTATTGATTACAATGACCTCTAAGTGTAATAGTGATAGGTAAGCAATATGTGTATTGTAGGCCTATATTCATTTTACTCTTGTATAATTTCTTAGGCCTAGTTCTAGTTCACACTTTATTTATGAGATTGTAAGCATATTAGTATTTTATATGCATTTGAAAGTCAAAAGTATGTTCCACTTTACAGCGGGGCTCTGGGACATGGCCTGCTGTATGAATGGGGCCCTACTGTATGTAACTTCTCAGAGTTGTCATATTTTAGATTAAATTTCCTTTTATTTCCCTATCTTCCCCAAAATAAAATAATCCTTGACTTTTCCAGATGTTTCCGTTTTCCCTGCTTATAGACCCCATATTAGTTACAACTCAATTGTTTTGTATCGGCGATACATTTCTACACTAAAAGATTACCTAAATTTTCTAAAATTCCATTTATCCTCAAGCATTTTCGCATCTTATTTCCTGATTATTTTTTTTATTTACATTTTCCAAAAGTATCAATGATTTAGAGGTTTCTATGGATATGAATTAGCCTAGTTTATTGTTACCGTATTATGGGATTGAAAACCAAACAAGATGCAGCAAATGCATCTCCAGATTATTGAAAAAAAAAAAAAAAATGTGCTCATATTAACTGCAAACCAGTGTTTATAATTTTTTTGTAAAAACAAATAAAATACCGTTGAAAAATTTAAATTTAAATGTTTCATTCAAGCTCACAATACAATATTAATTTTATATTCTTAGCATAGTCCTCAAAGGCTTAAATTGATCAAAAGCCAAAGAACTAAGTGAAAATTCATTTTCAAAGAAGCTAAAATTATAATAACTTCAAAAATTTGTTCTTTTGAAAAAATGTTAATTTATTAAGTTTGCATTATAAAATATAACTTAATATAACTGTGCAAGCATTCCCCCCATAAGTGAGTTAAAAGGAAAGAAAGCATTTGAAGCCCAGTCAGGTGTTCTGAAGGTGTTTTTCCACTCTTATTTTTTTATCCACATAAATGCGTGTACACTTAATCTAAAATTCGACTTTTCTCATCCCTAACACATTAACGTAGACGTGTACAACCCAAATATATAGTATGACGCGGTGCAGAGGCTACATTTAACATTTAAATTTGGTTTGAAAGAAGAAAACTATGTAACATAGGACATAACACAATAAAATTTAGTATAACAATAATGTTCAAATATTCTTAAAAATGATGAGTATATCAAGGTAATATAAATTTAAGCTCTACAAAAAGACTGACAAAAAAAAAGTTTACTAATACTGCAGTGAGGGTTTTTGTCCGACACTCACCCCCGCTACCCGAGCTGGGTTGCCAAATGTCGCCATTATCTAGGTCTCGGGAAGATGTTATCTCGAGGTCGTCCTCTTCTTCATCGGCTGCGACCACTGGGGAGTGGAAGCCCCTTTTTTCCCCCTCCTTTCCCATTTCTCCTCCTGCATTGCTGCACATCAGCTCCACCTACACCATTACGACTATTTGAGTATTCATGCAATATAATTATTTGAGTGTTTCAACTCGAAATATTAGAGTTGATGCTTTTTTCAATATTGGGTCTACCCCTTGAAAAATGATTAAAATTGACATATTTTACACCCAATGTTGCAGAGAAAACCTTTTTATAATAGGTTTTAATTGAATATAAAAATGCAAAAAAAGATTAAACAATAATTAATTGTAAACATTAAACTTATATTTTAAAGTAATACAGGAAAATAAATATTCTACCTAGACAAAAAGTTTTAGTCAAACTAATCTTACAAGCTTATGATTTAGATGGACTTCTGAGACTAAATTTTTGAAAAATAAAATTGTTAAAATTGAAAGATCTATTATAATATGTTAGTAAAGTATAAAGTATGTACAAATATCGTAAAAAAAAGGTGTGCTTTTAATCCTGTGTTGCTGTTTATTTACCAAAATTAGTATTTAAATCAAGTAGAGACAGGAGCAGCCAGAGGTCAATTTTCCGCTTGAGCGGGATTGCTTTTAAGTGCCCCATTATATAACTGGGGGACAGTTAGAAAATATAATAATCCCCGAACCAAACAACCCTAAATCTAACGTAACCTGGGTGTGATACCCAGCGCTTACAGATCGGGGTCAAACTCAGCCTTGTGAGGACAAATGAGGAGCGGCTCCGGTCTATAAAAATTAAACTAACGGCGAGGGGGGGAGGGGGGGCCGTTGTGTTGACCACATGACACCCTCTACCCACTAACGACGACAATCGGTCAGTATAGCTTGCTTACAGGCTCACATCATGGAGTTTTTGTTGTTACCACTTAAATATTAATTTATTTAATGCATGCTTTCTAAACACAAGAGTTATATCATCACACAGCTT
This sequence comes from Timema genevievae, assembly GCA_902155825.1. Lineage (NCBI taxonomy): Eukaryota > Metazoa > Arthropoda > Insecta > Phasmatodea > Timematidae > Timema > Timema genevievae. Next base: position 339,735 of record CABFWO010000265.1, on the reverse strand, counting down.
ACAAACTAACTTAATCTATGAGAACACAGTTAAAATTATAAACACAGCCCTGTTGCCAGGAATGCACTTGACCCTTGAATAATAATAAAACCATAAGCAAATATTATATTATTTTAAGCACTTCCATCTTAAATCAAACCAAGCAACATTAGGACATGTAGTTGTCTCCTTTAATTAATCAACATCGGAAACTGCCCTTGACCAAAGCTATGATTTGATTAATTAAATCTGTGCATGTTTTAACCTGACCAGACCCGTACTTTCTTTCCCCTAGCTGAAGGCAACACAATGAGTCATGTCAATGGTTGCTAGGCAACAATCTCAGGAGGAAACAAAGGTAAGGGGGGGGGGGGG
>CABFWO010000265.1:319730-339293 GCA_902155825.1 Timema genevievae | reverse complement strand
GGGGGGGGGGGGGGGGGGGAAGATGGTAAAGAAAGGGGGAACCTTAAATTCTTTCCAAGACCCAAGTTATATGTCCCCTTTACTCTTTTCGATTCAGAATTGTATCTTTCACAGATAATATCAAGTCACAGGAAAAATCAATAAGTCTTCAAAGCTCGCTAAGTTTAAACTGTTCGTGAATTTATTTGGCTTTAATCACTAATGTGGTTATTATTTTTATTTAAATCTGAAAATAAATTAATTATTCACACAAGAGACTTGAGTTCAATGTAGTGCAATAACCAGTAAGTTTTAAGCAATTTACTTTAGAGAAATAACTGTTAACATTTTTAATTGTCTGACCCTACTTAACAAAAGGTTTAATTGATAATACCATCATTATCAACTGTTTCCAGCCTGTGGTCGGGTCAGTTCATGAAATGCTTTCCCTTTCCTCTATCCTTTCACCCCTATTCCACCTTTAATCGCTTCTATTCTTCTCCAATCACTTGCACACTTTCTGTTATCTGTTCGAGCCATCTCTTTCTTGTTCTCCCATGCGGTATTATGGCAATAAAAAGACATTTTTAATTTCCTAAAACTGAGTTCATTGATGCAGGTGTTGTCATAAGTATGAATGTTATGAGTATGAGTATGTCTATCGTTCAAATAAAAATAAATTAACCTCTAATCCATATAAATGGTTGAAATTTCGCAAGGGTGCAACATCAATAAAAGACGAGACTGTGGGGAACCCAGCAATACTTTTTGTTTAGTTTTAATATTTTGTTTTATTTGTTTTAAATTCCTAGAAAAGTGAAAAGTAAACTTCATAATTATTACTTTTTTTATTTATTTTTTTATGCAAATATTTAATATGCCTATGACATAATGACTATAATTAACTCCAAACCAATCATATCCTGTTTCAAAATGATGCCGTTTATGTTTTTAGTTGGGATTCGAGACCTAATCCTCTCAAGAACATTTAGAGATTGTATAAGGTAGTTTTTTCCGACTCCAAATTTTACTAAATGAACAGGCTAGGTGCATATTTACACTACTTAAGAAGGGATGATTTTAGAAGAAACATATCTAAATTTGTGTGGAAGGGAGTGGAAAACCTCTTTGGTAAAACCATTCTTGTATATCTAGATAATGTAAGAGCCCAACTTTCTTTTAGCATTGTGTTTTACTACCCCTTCGGTTTATATGCTTATGTACTAATTACACTAATGGGTTAGATGCGAGTAAGGTTGAATTTAGAGGAAGTGTACCCACATTTGTGTGAATAAAGAACCATTTAGAGAAAACTACACTCGGTATACCCAACCGGAATCAAACTACGATCTCCCCGTCATCAGCAGTCTAGTCTATTGCAAGAGTAACGCCTTAAGATCATGTGGCCACATAAGCGGGTTGAAGTCTAACATTACCGTTACCAGATATCACAAGACAAAAAAACCTTTCTATCTGTCCACCCCCCCAGTTAAGCATTAGCTCGTTGCAACCAACGTTTACCTGGTGGAAAGCCTTATCCCCGACACCGTTGGTGAGTGGGGGATCGTGCTGGTCTATGACGTCTGAGCTGGCCACATCGCACAGGTCGCCATGACGGTTGGTCATGGACTTGACGCAGTGCATAAGCCAGGCCGCATGGTCCACTTCCAGAGTGCCACCCAGATGAACCGGCAGGGAACTGCGTGGAATGTGGACTGTTAACTGACACAGTCCACACAAACACATCAGGCAGGAATACACCGAGATGCTTATTTTAGGTAAAGCTTTAAAATTATATTGGAAAAATCTTATTTTAATATATGTGTGTGTGAATATTCTCTAGCTTGTCTACAAACAGTCAGTCCCACCTTTTTATAAGAAAGAAAGTATGCCAGATATGGTTCTATAAATTGACACGGTCTTAAATGGTACTTCCTTATTACCCCTCTCTCTTTAATCCTATTTGTAGATAATATGACATAAATCAGCATTTCATTGGAGACAGTCCTTTTGGAAATAAAAAATAAACCCTCCAACAAATATTTATACAAGCGAGTACAGACTGTATATGAACCATAAGAAAGTAGAGAGCTAATGTGCAGAAATATTTGTTCAAGAGAACTTTAATAAAAACCTTATAAAACTAAAATTATATGGAGAAAAATTCAAATCAATAAGCTTTTGTATTAAATTTGCTTATCATGAGAAATACATGAAAAATGTATTCCGTAATTTTTTTAATTTTTTTTCGGGGTTTAAGAGAATAAAAAAAAAATTAGCACTGCATTTTACTACCTGTTCAGGCTATACGTATATCTACTAATCATAATAATGTCTTAGGGATGAGGAAGGTTATATTTAGATTAAGTGTACCCAAATTTGCATAAAATAGGAGTGTAAAACCATTTAGGAAATACCACCCTCAGTACACCCAACCGTGATTTGAACCCCGATCTTCCTGTCATTGGAGTCTATTGAGAGAGTGATCATGTAGACCATGTGACCTCCGTGGTTACTTTTTTATTTTTAATAAACCTTTGGAGCTCAAACCATCTATTTAAATTCTTCTGTCCCAGAGTTATAAGGAAAATATACACATTTTTACTACTTGTGTGTTAGTATCACTAGTGAAGTGTAAAATATATCTAGATTCTTAACTTCAAATATATGTTAACTTCATCTATAGACTATGTTAACTTAAAACACTCGCGTATGGAAAGAAAAAAGTAGCTAAAAGTCATAACATACTTTTGCCTGACCCAAGTAGTTGATATGGAAAAAAAAACCTGTGAATTATTACCTGAGGTATGCTGACTGTAAATACTCGATCCCTGAGCTTTTCCCGTACAAACAGTCTCAATATTTTGAAGGGAGCTTTGAACCAGAGGGGGGCAGTAACAATGAGCACCTTCTTTAGTTTGGCAGGGTATCCTCCCTGAAATAAGATACAAAAATGTATTATAGTAATATAAATATGATTTAAAAGCAATAAAAAAAACATGTGGAAATATTGTTTTGCTACACCAAGTTTGGTGGAAGAACATATATATATATATATATACTAAAGCCCAAATTTCAATTTAAAATGCACACATGAAATGTTATTGGAGCAATATAATATTTTTTTAAATATTTTCTCACATATTTCTAGTTTTTAAGGACAATCATACATTAAATACCATTCATAAATTATTCACTCCTTTAAAAGTCTTAACCCTTTTAGCGACACGAGCTAATCAGATTGGCTCCACCTTCAACCGTTAAAAATGCCACAAAAAATCTTATCAGCTTTCCAGATTTGTGCTAGTTCTAGCGTTACTCGATAGAAAAGGTGTGAGTGTAATCCTAGGTCGGAACCATCGAGCATCCTGTCAATCACCTGGCCTGAAACGCCGGCTATTAAATAGCCACCCAGTCCAGCCAGTTCAACAACTACCACCTGAAGAGTCCCGAGAATTACCTCAAGGATAATGTTGTTATTGTTATTTCTTTATTTACATGCCAAAATTAAGGCATAAGCCTTCTCTTACATTTAACCATGTCTTAAGTTAACATTACACTGTATTTTATTTAACGTTAACATCCCTGCTGTAAATGCAGAATACTGCATTAGTTTTAAGTTAGACTTAGAATAGTAAGTAGTAAGCGAAGAGTTTAGATATAAGAAACAATTCCAGTCAGGCTTGAAATTAGAAAAGAAAAAAAAAAAAGAAAAAAATTAGAAGAACAAATAAATAACAATAGGAAATAGGATCCAGCCTACAACACAAGATGCTGGGTCAGACATTAACATTAGAAATAAAGAAAAAAAGCTACTATTTCAATGCCACATTCAATCTTTGGTGTATGGTACATTTAGTGACGATTTAAGGCCTAAGTATAACTGTAACAACTGAACTTTAATAACCTCAAATAACATTTTGGTGTAAGTTAATAAAACAAGATACAAATGCAGCTTAGATTATAATATTTTCCATAACACACATTCTATCAATATATAAATAAATATTTATGGGTTGTATTTCTAGGTAGTTTCTAAATCAATTTGATTTTGCTTGTTCTAATTGGATTACTCAAGTCAACTACCTTTATCAGCGTTCATTCCTCAAAGGTTTATATCACTAGTTTCAATCATTGGTGTGGTAAGATCCTACAAGCATTAGGCTTTTTTTAATTAGACCTAGATCCACTCAGACACTTTCAAGCTGCAAATGTGTTCATTAAATGAATGAGAATATGATTATATTATTTGCAATGAAGATTTTTCAATTGAAAAAGGGGTTATTAATATATTTCTATAAATGATTATAATCAACCCAACATTTCCCAGAATGATAACTGCATAAAATCTACTGAGAAATTGGAGGAGTTTTGCTGAATCCTCCCCCATCCTCCGCCCCCCACCCCTACAAATTGCCATTCACCAATAGCTATGGTACTAATTATTTTAGGATTACACCCCGTGCTTTCAACTAACCATTTGCTCATTCTGTGGCTATCTGTGCTTGCTTAGATATGCAAAACAGTCATCCACTCCATTTGACTAAACTAAAGAGACAAATGATTTAGTACAGTGATTTTTCAATTTTTTCCACCTCACTGAACAAGGCACTTAACTTGACAAGACACACACGCCAATTTTTTAAGGAGAGATTTTATCATTTAAAACACGAGTATTAAGATTGTGTTTAAAAAGTTCAATAGCTAAAATTTTAATAACTGTCTTATTTTTTTTAAATAATGTTAATCATGGATTTAAAAAGATTTATTTATATCCTTCAAATTTTTTCTCCCCTAATTTTCTCCCCCTCCCCCCCCTCCCCCCGAAGCTCCCGCAACACAAGGGTTGAAAAAAACGCTGCTTTAGTGTATTGCGAAGCATTATTATTGTAAAACAAACATGAATCAGCACCAAATTCATAGGTACTACAAATTTTGCCTCAGTTTGAATGGACAATAGACACAACTACTTTAGCGTGATGCAATACTGCGAGACAAACAAGCATAACTGCAGAACCCACAGCAGTGTACCAACTATAGGTGGTCTCAGAGGACTGCAAAGGGTACTTTGTTCACTGTGTACTAAAGAATCACTTCTGCTAGGTCATGAATGCGGGAAAACAAAACACTTCATTAAACAAAGAGCAAACAAGACTAGTTTTGAAGAACAAACAATAAGAGCTCTCCCCTTTAAACATAAGGTAGAGAGAGAGAAAGAAAAAAAAAGTTCTTGAGAGTGTTTGAATCCCAGGAAAAGAAAGAAAGAAAGAAAGGAGAATTGAGCTTTCAAGATGTAGACTTACATAAGTAGGAAAGCAAAAAAGAGGAAGAAGCAAGAGAGAGCACTAAACATTTGAGAGACCCGGAGGAACACAAAAAAGGAGCTCTTGGTAAAATTATTGGGATGCACGTGAAAGTAAGCAGAAGAAAAATCAATGTAGATTATTATGATTCTAAAATAATTGCATTTTGCCATTAAAGAATTACATGTTTTCTGATAGGCATATTTTATGTATAAAATAAATAAATAAATATATATTTTTTTGAGCAAAGCTTTGTAAACACATAGCGAGTTAATTATGAGAATGTTGTAATATTTTACATATTATTACAAGAAAAATTAGTGTTTGGGTCATTTTTTTCAATAGAAAAGATGTCTATTTTTTATCAAGCCTATTTCACTTATACTTGTAAATAGAACACACACACCAGCACTGATTGGTAACATATTGGCCTCCAACCTCTAAGGAACTGTTCTCACTATATCGGACTGACACTTTTACTGGACAGTTTGTCACTGCAGAGACCTGACCTGATAAAAGTGTTGTGTCGGAAGTTAATCGCTTGTAGAATTGTATTGTGCAGTTCACACTTTTGACGACCAGCAGTGCCGACCACCCTCAGTAGTAGAGGCGCACAAGCAGATAGAACCTTGTTTACCAATTATTTGTTATTTTGTGTTTTAATTTGTTTAAGGTTGTTAACTTGCTATCATGGAGGTTGAAATAAATCCCGAAATTTTAATACTACTTGTTTGATATGTTCCTGGAGAAAATCTTTCAGCAAGAATTTGGTGCACACAATATTTTCTTTTTTTTTTTTCACTTGCTTCCGTATTTAATTATAGAAGTACCACATTACAACCAGCTCTTCATCATAGAACATCACAGCCATGGAGTCAACTGTACTGGACTGAATTGACAACAGTTATGAACAGAGGGCTCCGACAGCTGGTAGGCGGCAAAAGTGTTAGTCCGACATAGTGTGAACAGAGGGCTCCGACAGCCGGTAGGCGGCAAAAGTGTTAGTCCGACATAGTGTGAACAGAGGGCTCCGACAGCTGGTAGACGGCAAAAGTGTCGGTCCGACATAGTGTGAACAGACCCTAGGAAGATCCTGGTTTGAATACCAGCTGGTGTTTTAATCTGGAGCAGAAAGGGTATAATTTAAAGGGCTTATGTGTCGATAATGCAGAAACAATGAACATTATAAATGTATATGGTATTTTGAGTAACCAAATACCAAAAATATCAGGAGAATGATTAGCCGTAGTGTTCACTAAGCCAAAGTTAGTTTCCAAGTGCATAGTCAATTTTGATATTCCTGACGACATGGCTGTCTAGCTGAAATAGTTGCACAAGGAAAACCACAATATAGACAAAGAAAGTTATATTAGTTTCAAAGTAGTTGAGTTAGGTATTCCTGATTACATGGCTGTCTAGCAGAAATAGTTGCACAAGGCGAACTACTATATAATCAAAGAAAGTTTCATTGGTCTCAAATTAGCCGAGTTAGGTATTTCTTGACTAAATGGCTGCCTAGAAAAAATAGTTTGTCAAAACAAAAGACAATTTCTCTGTGTTACAAACAAGTTTTTTGTGTGTTTTTTAGCACCATGTCTTACTACCGTTTGGGGTGTACGCATACGTACAAATTATGTCTATGTGTTAGGGATGAGTATGGTTGTATTTAAAGAAAGTGTACCTACATTGTGTGATGAGAGAATAGGAAACCGTTTAGGAAAAATCATAATTCAAAAGCTAATATCCCAGTTATTGGCAGTCATATATATATTGCGAGAATGACGCCATCTCAAACCTTTTGGTCACCTTCTACCACGTAGGATTTAAAAGTTTGAGAAATTATTTAACATATATATTCATTCATTTAATTTTAACCAGAGATAACTTGTTCTTAAATAAAACTACTACTTCTGCAACACAATCCATTTTATTTTATTCAAGATATTTTTTAGAGAAGGAGTGGATGTTTTTAGCATCGTGTCTTAATCCCTGTTCCGGTTATACATCTATGTACTAATTACACTAATGGGTTAGGGATTAGGGATGATTAATTTAAATAGAGGAAGTGCACCCACATTTGCATGGAGGGAGAGGGGAGAACCACCCTCATTGCACTCGACTGGGATCGAACCCCAATCTCCTCATGAGACACGAGATTAGCACATTAGACCACGTGTCTAAAGATTGGCATGATTTAACTATTTTTTTCAATTCTCTTTAATATCCAGCTTAAGAGAAGACAGTTGGATTTACATGTCTGTAACTGATTTGATTTTAAGTGCACAGAGAAATAAGAGTCTCACAAATATTTTAAAGTTTCGATGAGCCCCTAGAGGGGGTCACAGGGAGCCCCAGGGTTCCGACGAGTACCCTTTGAGAAACACTGCCTTCGACCATTCAACCACCGAAATGGATAAGAGATTGTTATACCGACATTAGTTTTAAAGCAGTCATGTTAAGGTAGGATACTGGTGAAAAGAAATTTTCAGAAAATACAAACTTTTTTTTTTTGCTGTCAACTATGATCACAGTTTAATTTATTATTTGTGTTATTTTATAAATATAGATTTTTTTTATAAAAAGTGACAGCTTCCGATCACATAGCTCAGTATATGAAGATGAAAATTGTTTTTGTAGCTTTTGTAACTGTCAAAAATTGTTCTTTCTATTTAAATCGGACTGTAAGTATTCCTGATTGTACGTGGCTTTCTGGCAGGAATAGTTGCACACGAGTATAGCACCCCCAACGCCCTCCCCCACCCCCCAACACGAGGGGGAAGGAAAGAGCTTTTGAGATCAATACGAACACCGACCATAGGAGATATAAGGGTTGGGGGAGGGAAGGAGAAGTGTTGGTTTGGTGGCACCCAAGGGGGCAGCAAAGAGAGAGAGAGAGAGAGTGTGTGTGTGTGTGTGTGTGTGTGTGTGTGTGTGTGTGTGTGTGTGTAGGTGGAGGGTGGGGTGTTATATAGGGGCACTTGCTCTACACACACAAACATTTCCCTCAATCACAGCCACGGTGTGTGGGGTCACGGCTTGATATCCCGAACAGGTACATCGCGTGAAGGGTTCTTGCTTTTTCCTCCTGTTTTGGGAACAAGCAGTGATCTATGTAATATAACACTGGATGGACAACTGTGCCTGCAATTTTTGAGCTGTCGTCTGCACACCAATGTGTGAAAAAGAACGAAACTTTCGCGTATTTCTTTCTTTCTTTCTTTTACATATATAAATCAATGGGACATTTGGATATCTTCTACTATTTTATAAGAATGTATAATATAAATCAAGGTAGATTATGTTAATGTGATAAATGGGTTACTAAAATGTCTAAATATCATAAATATTAATACCTATGACTTTATGGACAAAATAATAGATTACTAGTCAGTGGCTGCGGAACTTTATTTATGTAGGAGGCTTTCACCCCTTCCATCCCCCCACCTACCCGATAAATGGATGTCCCTAAAAGCTATTGTGAATGGCTATTTGTTGTGGTCAATTTTTTAAAATTAAATTATTTTTAAAATAAATTTGCAGCATTCTTCCCCAGAATTTTTTTTAAAATTTGGATGCTTTTAAAAGTTATTTGAAGTGATCCTCCCTTAAGCAAATTTTTGAAAATTGTTGGAAAATTGTCTCATAAACTACTTTGAGTAGTCCTGGCTTTAAATAATATAAAAAGAAAAGATACCTCTAGACGTTATTTAAAGTGGTCCGCCCTTACACATTTTTAAAAATTTGGATGCTCCTCAAAGCTTTTTAGAGTGCCCCTTGACTTTTTTTTTTCTGATAGTTAATGTCATCTGCAAAAACGAGAATGAGTAAAAGTAAAAGGGTACGTAGAGAAGTGAAGTGATTTGCTTGCTATTGCAAATAAACGTCACTCACTTTTAACTTACCCTTTCACTTTTACTAATTCTCAATCTTGCACGCGGCCTTGAGAAACCTCTCTAGAAACTATTTGATGTGGTCTGATCCCACAATTTTTTATAAAAAATTGAATGCATCTTAAAGTAATTTAGATTAAGATTTAAAGCCATCTTTCAGCTTCATACTTGATAATATCAAACGATTTGTAATATATCTGGGAAGGGAGGGGAGAGGGAACCAAATATATTCAAGGAGGGCAGTGTCCCCCCCCCCCTCCAGTTCTACCACCTCTGTTCCTAGTAATTTATAAACAATAGCCGTTTCAATAAAAACACGCTGGCGCCATATGAACAACGATATTAAGGCCAGGGTTTTTGTCCCGGCTGTATTTCGCAGACGACAATATTGAACTTCTTCACGCTTTGGTCACTCCAGTAATAGAACTTACTGGGCGCAAACGACACGTACACCAACCACTGTTTCGAACTACCAACTGTTTCCTGTTGCTGCGTTGTTTGAAGTCCTTATCCAAGATTAGAGCACAAATCTATTTGATACATTTGGCAGTGCTTAGCCACAGCAAAAATGTTGCAAGCTATTCATTTATTTCTATTAAAATATTTGTTTAATAGCACCGCGTCTTACTACCCATTCGGGCTATACGCATACTATACTAATTACGCTATTAAGTTAGGGATGAGAAAGGTTGAACTTAAAGAGAGTATACCCGCATTTGCGTGGAAGGAGAGTGGAAAACAATTGAGGGGAAACCAGCATTGGTATTCTCCGACCGGGATTCGAGCCCCGGTCTCCCCGTCATCAGAAGTATATTCTATTGCTAGAGTGACGCCTTAGACTATTCGACCACCGAAAAGGGTTACTAACAACCTTAATCTGGGACAACACGCTTAGTACCATACACCTATCGATGGCAGCAATATATCAATATACAAAATATATTGATTTGTTTTTTTTAAAAATCGATAGATTTATATCAATGTTTAGCATACAATATAATCAATGTATTGATAATTTTGATATATATTACAATTACAATTATCAGAGTGAGCCAAAATAAATTGCACAATTTTTCTCTTTTTTTCCAATTTTAATTAAACTTATTTGCTATTTTCAACAGCTGAATAAGACATTGAACAGTGAAAAGTGGATTATTATAGCATAACAAAGTAGCGGTCATCTTAATACCATTGTTCCAATTCCTCCAATTTATAGAAAAACAACCGATATATCGATATAATTTGGTCGATATATTAGCTTTTGATATTATATACCTTGCGATGTATCAAATTGATAAATACATCGATATATTAGGGGAAATTGCCATCCCCACATACAGGAATTTCAATATCGGGACTACCATGACAAACCTACACATTGTTACATTATTTTAGTCCCCACCTGATATCGAACCAGGGGCGTCCTGTGTTGATAAAAGGTTATTTGCCAAACGGAAATCAATAGCGTGCTCGACGTTTACTGTGGGTTTTTTTACAGGATCGTTTGAACGGCAAATAGTCAAGAAGAATGAATGACATTTCCCGGGAGGTTGCAGTGTTGCACCAAAGAGAAAACTGATATTGAATTAATAGGCGCGCAAAAGAAGAGAGGAGATAGCTTCCAATAAAACTGATCTTTTACACGGCATTTATTTTCCAATGAAGTGATCATATCCATAGCCTTCCCCACTTCCTCCTTTATACACTCAGAAGGATTTCTTTAATCAAATGTCTATAGCAAGTTTTTTTTTTAATATATAACATTTGCTTACAGGATTATAAAAGGTGTGATTTGCGACAACGCGTCAGACTCGTGCGGCTCCCGCGAGTACAGATGATTTCCTACAGAGCGAGTGACGCGTTTGAAATACCATAAAATATCGCAGACGAGACAATTTTTGTTTGCTATTAAATGGATTTTTATTATTAATCATTAGTTATTAGTATTAATAAAATTGAACTGACAGTTTTATCTTATCCTTGTGTTGTTCGCCAAAACAATCGTTGAAAAGAGCAATGAAAATCTGCTTATAAGTTTATTATTAGTTCGTAGAATGACAGAAATATTTTTGTAACAGAAGTTAAGAACATACCTGTAGAAAATAAAAATTTAGGATTAGTTAATGAATACTAATGTTTAAAGAATATTTTATAGTAACAAGTAAGATAATGCAACTTGTCACACGAATCTATAGCCGCGTAAGCAATCGCGGCAATCAGATAAATCTGTGCCGGGACCGAGGAATGAACCCCGGACCCCCAGCACAGAAGTCTGACACCTTACCCCTAGACCGCCAGGTCACCTTTTGTTCTCCCTATTGTTACTGACGTAATAGATACGACAAACAAAATTACCATTTTCAGTGACACTAAGCCTTAAATAATTTTTTTAACTACATTTTTAATATCTTCACTTTATCTAAAGTTATACCTTTTTAAAAAAAATTAGAGAATTTGGACTAGTAATAATAGATTCGAAAGAAAATTTAATATTCAAATTCGAGATTAGGATCCAAGAAATATGGGAAAAGACCCATTTTTTACTTATTGTCTAACGAAATCAGTTGTACCACTCGTGTGGAAATAAGTTACTTGTTGAGATAACGCCGCCTTTTACCACTCATCCTACCCCGAGATAGCGCAGAGCTAGAAACGATAGGATTGCGTGGTTGGCAGCTATTATGATTATCGACGGTTGGCGATACTTGTGTGCTTGGAAGGAAGCCCATCCTCTTATTTGAGAATCATGGGAGGGGGGGTACCAGTCCACTATTTACGACCAGTCGTGAGGGCAGTGGCACGTAAAATAATACTACAGAGCCATGAAGGGCTATTTTATTTTTTTACCCGCACTTGACAGTAGTCTATGTAGTGTCACACGGTATGATTCAGGATATAGATCCCAAGTTCCTCGCCTTGGCCAAAATCGTCCCGTTTCAGCGCATGGAAGAAATATGAGGCAAATACCACAGTTGTCAATTCAGCGCCCCGTTATTTCTGTTTGTATTATTTATTCTGTTGATTTCTTTTTAACCTACCTATATTCACTTTAATACAAGTATGATTCAGCCAACCAACACAGCAGGTACTGTGTAGCGAGTTAGACACAATATATACGAGTATGTTAGCACCACGTTCGGGTTATACGCTAAACACAATATCGTAGGGGGGTGATAGGCAAAGAGGTTTTTAATCTCTCTTTATATAATATTTCATGTTTATATGACTTGTATTCCCCCACTCTCCCTCCCCCAAGATCCCTGAACCCTGTAGGTACTTTTGAAGAAAATTAACAATTCGTTCCACATCTCTAGTTTTCTTTTGAGAGCAAATATGGCAACCCTATCTTATCCAGCCATCCCTCCCTCCCTCCGCCATCCCTCCATCCAGCCCTCCATCCATCCAAAGAGCACCTGCAGATCATATGACTTTACGTCAAAAATGTTTCTTCCTGTTTAAATGTGATCATACTGTGTGTGTTATGAGCTACGCGCACATGGTAGGTGCATCTAAGTGCACCATTGTTTATAGTTTCTGATCCCCATATGGCGAAACCTAACCCTAACTAACCTAATTATTGTAAAGATTAAGGGGTTGTTTCACTTAATCTATACTATTTTGTTGTAATTCTTATAAATAATAAGGGGGTTGTTTACCATACATGTTCACCATGTTGCCACTTTATGCAGTTGAGTATTTTTTTTTCACTTTTGATATGAGTTTTCTCCCTCATGTTCGCTTTCTATGTTCTCCGGTCATAATGCAGATAGGCCTACAGCGAAGTACCTAGTCTGAGGTAATAGGAGAATAGGAAGGGTGGTACTTTTTTTTTAGTTAAATGTGCTTGCAGAGCTACGATTTTAACGATAGTAATTTTTTTTATGTCATTCTGAGAATCAAATCCGGAACCCTTAGCTAATTAGGCGTGCTCCTCTTTGAATTACAGGTCGTGGTTCAAATCCCGGAAATGGATCGGGGAGTTTTATCCAGTAACGGTTTCCCATCCTCTATATACGAAAATACTAGTGCATTTCTTTCCAATTTAAATCACTCAGCCCGTGCACTTAAATCAATATATTATTATTATTAGTATTACTATTATTATTAGCACCACGTCTTACTACCCGTTCGGGTTAAACGCACTTACGCTAATGTGCAATGTTAGGGTGATTGGGAGATGAAATGGAGGACCTACAGTTTAACGTGGAATCCGAACCACGGTGGAGGCCTGGCATTCCTCACATTCACAAGTTGTGATTAATACACGTCTTGTCAGAGGTGAAGGAAGGGTTTGGCATTCAGATAAATCTGTGCCGGGACCGAGGATTGAACCCTGGACCCCTAGCACAGAAGTCTGGCACCTTACCCCTAGACCGCCAGGTCACCCTAAATAAAAATAGGTTGCGGATAGCTTGAACAGGTAATAAGACTAGTAGAGTAATAAAAGTAACAAAACTCATCTTGGAGAAACAATGGGATAGAACCAAGTCGGAATATATTTCCCCAATGTATCCAGCCAGGTTGGAACCAGGGAATATTGAGTTCAGCGTCCGTGTGGAACTTTGTTCATGGCTATTTCAGTTCACGACTTAACCGATCAATCAAAACCAGAGAGAGAGCACGGCGCTAGCCACAGAAACAATAAATTGGCTAGCAGATACTATGTACAGTTCAATTTTCATCCTTATCCTTTGTAGAACTAAGTTCACGTATTCATACGTCAAGTCATGTGACCTGTTGCTGTCACTTTTAGTAGACATTATCAATACCTTTAAAATAAGACCGTTTAATATGCAGGGTGCTAGAAATAAATCTAACCCACAGATAGTCATAAAATTGACACCCGTTGCTTTCCTTCCTTTCAGATTCAGGGACCTTAATGATTTCTTTTAATGGGGATTAAAAAAACAATGTATTAAAAACAACCCGATAAACTGGAAGATAGTTGACCTTGGTGGTCTTGGGGTGAAAAGCTCATCTCAGGGTGATCGTGGGCTCAAACCCAGCCGGGGTCGATGGATTTTTCCTGAGCGATAAAAATCTGTAGCACAACTACCTTTGGAGGTGAAGTAAAGCCGTCAGTCCCATGTTTATTGTGATATGTAGAAGAATCTTGGAAGGTATGTAAAAATACCTTTTCCGGCAAAAATTGGTAGGCTCTTCCTATCTCGCTCAAAGAAATTATCATGTACTGATACAATCAGTCGGTTCAGCAAGTGCACGATAAATAAATACATAAATAAAAATAAAGATAGAATGATTTGTCGTGTACAGTCACGTGCAAACTATAGTGGCCAACATATTAAACAATACCTTGTAATTTATTAATCAACTCATGGGTTGCCTTTCTTTTTAAACTTGCAGACTGCAGTAAAAATGTATCAATGTTTGCCACAAAAATATTTTTTATTTTTTTCTTAAAGTAGGTACCTTCCTAGCAAAATCCTACTATCGCTCTAGTGCTGATGAAACTGTATTGCATCCCGACTAAAGACTAAGCTAAAAAGAATGTTATTTTCTTCGGTGAGACGCCGGTTGTTTTTACTAAAGAAGTTCAGCTGCTAAGAAGTTCTTGGAAAACTGCGAATAACCTCGGGGAAGGTTCCCAGAAGGCTTAAAACGCCGAGCAATAAAACTACGTACTACGCCCCATGCACTAACGATCCTCGATTCGGAAGAAGCAACAGTTTCGGCCGAAATCCACTCGCTCTTGAATTTAAAAAAAACAAACACAAACAAAAGAAAAATGTCGTTCAATCAATCAAGAAATTCCCGTAAAGCTGGTCGCATGCTTTAAGGCAGGGGTTTCCAATTGACGGGCCGCATGCGTCACTCTCACAAAAGATTGGACCTCCAGTGACAGGGAGATAAGGGTTGGAGCCCCGGTCAGGTGTACCGAGTTTTATTTTAATAAATGGTTTCCTGCTCTAGCTTCACACAAATGCAGGTACATTTCCTCTAAATTCTACTTTTTCTTTCCTCTCCTACAAGTATAAATAGACTGGTAGTAAGACATGAACAAGAAAAATGTAATCAAAAATAAAGTATGTGATTCAATATATAAACATATATATACATGCACCGTGTCTTACTACCCGTCTGGGTTATCCGTAATTTTACACTAATAGAGTATGGATGGCGATAGTGGAGTACAAAACTACATTTTAGGAAAAAGAAGCCTTCTCACCTTCGGCCGGGATTCAAAGCCCAGAACTTCTGGTCGCAGACCATAGTATAGTTCTAATATTTTGTGAGAGTGAAGTCAGAACCCCAAGCAATCACCGATGTGGTTCATAAACAACTAGAGATAGGGAAAGATTGAATCTCTAATAAATGTTCCCACATTTGCGTGTGTAGATTATGGTAAACCATCTAGGTAAGAGGAAAACCTCAATACGACAGCCCCGAGATTCAAGTCCAGATCTTCTCGTCACCAGCAAACTTAGACCAGACGAGATCGATGTTTTGGTCCACCCTGCTCGGCGGTGGAGGTGATTCACTTCTAGCATATTTTGTATTTATTAAAATCATTTCCGTCATCTCAGTGACGTTGTTTTCCCATGAATATTGCGTCAAACCACAAGAGTTCCAACTAAAGTTACCTTTCCGAGACACCAGTTACCCGTGCGGGTGACACACGCTATTGAGTTGCCGGTTTATCGGGAATAGTACTCTAAGAGGGGTGGAGGGAGGGCACAGACACAAAAGTTTTCTCATCTTCAGGGGTGTACATACCAGAGAGAACTATCCAAAAAGAACCATTGATAAAAATGAGGATGTCGAGTTACTACACAATACCTCAAGGAAGAGATTATAATTAATCAAGAATGTAATAACCTTGTTCAGGGGTCGGCAACTAGTCGATCGTAATCAACCGGTCACTTTAGTGGCAATTTACAGTCGATCGGGTGAGAAAACTACAACTTTATTAAAAGTTTTTCTTTATTTATTTCTTTCTTTCTTTCTTCTAAACTCGCAAATATATCAAATACTTCCAAATGAAATTAATTACCAAAATAACCTTGAACGGTGATAATCGATGTTATAAGAAAATGAAAATGTACATTTCATTTATTTTTTATTTTTTCTAGAATGGTGGGACCATAATTTTTGAGGAAGGGTTGAATTGTAAGAATAAAATAAATTTATATATATAAAAAAAAGCAAAAGTAGAGCGGAGAAAAAAAGGGTGGGTTAATGCGGGACCTTTGATATGCTTGTAAGCCGATCGAGGCCCAAAAACTTTGCCGACCCCTGGCCTAGTTCTACCACTTTAATAAGGAAGGATTGCCAAACCCTTCCTTCACTTCTGACAAGACGTGTATTAATCACAACTTGTGAATGTGAGGAATGCCAGGTCTCCACCGTGGTTTGGATCCCACGATAAACTGTAGGTCCTCCATTTCATCTCACAATCACCCTACCATTACACACTAGCTTAAGTGCGTACAATACCAAACGGGTAGTAAGACGCTGTGCTAATAATAATAATATAAGAGAGGGTCCAAGGATTGTCCCTCCTCCTTTCAACATTGGGTGGAAGTGTACGGGAACAGGAGCTTCGCACAATAAATACAAAATTAAATTAGAACAGAATCCATTACCGCACGAAAGATTAGATTAAGTTAGGTTTGATAAGAACCATAATAAACAATTATATAAGGATTGGAAGTTAGGTTTGTATTCGGGATAATACACTTTGACTATTAATGGCTTCCTTGAGCTGTCGTGGAAGAATTCGACCACTCGCCCTAAACCCCCAGTGGAAAAACTCGACCCAATCACCCTATACCCCCAAAAGAGGAGGAACTCGACCCGCCTAGTGGAGGAACTCAACCATGGAATTAAGGGATCATCTTCGAATAGGGGATTAAGCCAGGTCTCGTGGAGGAACTCAACCCAATACACTCAGAGGAGGAAAAATCGATCGACACCCCTCCACCCCAGCGGAGGAAATACCAACCCCTATCCCTGGTGGAGTTCAACAGCACCCGATAAAAGAGTGAAATACAGTATTTTCAATTTCAAATTTGTATGGGCCTTAATTTGTGTGCGACCTAACCAGTATTGCTTATTTTAAAATATAAGCAAACCCCCTTTCACCACACCCCAAACAAATCTAATGTCCATTAACTTTGAACTCAAAGCAAGAGGTAAAATATTAGTTTGGTTCCCATATGCGCATCTTCCTAAATAAAGGTTTTCTTGGTTGTGTCTTAGGGCGCGTGCACACCAGACTCATGACTTCATCGAATATCCCACTGGCGAAGAAAACAACTCTTTATGAACTAAAGTGAAACTTTTTTCTGGCTTGAGCCGCATCGATATATCTTCTTCCGACGTCTCGGTTGTAATTTCCAGTAATCTTTTGGGATGAATTGGTCTTATTAAGACAGTGGTTTCAAACCCTTTTCAAGTTTTTACCCCAATTTTTGTCTTTGTGACCATCGCGACCCCTCGGTAACCTACAAGCGTTCTAATCCAAATTCCTTAATGTTTTTTTTTCATCGCGATTTAGTACCTTTTCAGGCTATCCGCATTTAATTAAACTAACGAATTAAGTAGAATTGAGAGAAAATGTAACATTATTTGCGTGGATGGAGAGGAGGGAAACTGTTTAGGAAAAATAGTATCCACTTTATACAGCTGTTATTTTAATGCTGGCCTTCCAGTCAACGACAAAACAAACTTGAGCGTGACGTTAAGGTGGTGACATATAGAACGCGAGCTAAGGACAGTTTGTTTGCAGTTTTTGAAGCAAAACTTTTTTTGTCCAAAAATAAATAAAATATTGCTTCTATACAAACATAAGAGTTCAATTTCATTCACATAGTGATATGACCAGTTTTTTTTAGTACCGCGTCTTACTATCCATTCGGGTTATACGCCTATGTACTAGTTACACTAATGTGTTAAGGATTGGGTAGGTTCAATTTAGAAGAAGTGCACCTGAATTTGCGTAGAGGGATAGTGGAAAACCATTTAGGAAAAAGCCCTCTCAGTTGACCCGAGTGAGTTTCTAACACAACCTCCACGTCAATCGCAAAATAAAAATGACGATACTACCGCCCTTATCCACGTGCTTACCTGTGCGAGTATTAACCAAGTTAAGGGACACACTTTGAGAAAGGTAGACACACACCATCATTAGTCTGATGTGAAGATAAAAAAACCTCTCATAGAATAAAATATCCGCTATGGATCAGGTTTGGATCCAAACCTCGGCCTCCTAAGTAAGATTTAAGCGCAAGTGTGCCCAAGGCAGTAGCCTGGGAGTGAGAGTGGTTGGTGGCACAAGATCGCCCCCCCTTCAACCTCTCCATGAAAGTAGACAAAAAACAGTCTTATTTACGGTTCAAACAAAACAAAAAAATACAAGTTGTTGTCATCATTATCTGTATTTTATTGGTCAAGGTGAAATGCCCTTTTTTTTAAATGTAATATTGAACCATGTAGGCGGGGGTGACTCAACCTTTTTCTCCAAGCACAATTTATTTTAAACCTCTAACTTAATTAGAGAAAGACGAACTCATCTCTAAAATTATCCGGGATGAGTCAATGGCGGCGGAAACTTTTTTTTGTGTATGGGCAAGGGTTAATTAACTAAAAAAAGAACTTGTTTCTCCCTCTCAAGCTTAAAGAGTTCTGCAGACCTCCCCCAAGCAAACGTTTAACGATTCAAGAATTTTTTTTTTATTATAAGGCCTACTCTAAAGTGGTCTTCCCTCAAGAAATTTTTTTGAAATGTTGATGACTCTAGAAGATATTTAAAACGCTCCTCACAAGATTAAAAAAAATTTAATTCGATACCTTTCTGGAAAAAGGGGGGAGCGGGGGGCCGATTTATTCGAGAGGTAAAAATTATTTTCAAGGGCAATGTTCCCCCTCAAATCCTCTCTCACTAGTTAGGACATATAGCCGCTTCGGTAGCCGCGTGGTCTAACGCGCTACTCCCGCAGTAGATTAGACTGACGAGTACGGGGCGACCGAGGTTCAAAAATAAGTCGGGTGTACTGAGAATGGTTATTCCAAAATTGTTTTCCACTCTCCCTCCATGCAAATGCGGGTACACTTCCTATAAATATAACCTATTTAATCCCTTAAGCTATTAGCGCAATTAGTAAATAAGCGTTTAACCCGAACGTTTAGTAAGACACGGTGTTAAAAAAAATTATGCCATAAATATCTTTATTTAATAAGTGTTCAATGTAAATGTTCGGACGTAGAAGAAGGAGACTCGATGTAAGTTTCTAATGCTAACAAAATTTTAGCACTTTAATCCCTGTCCTTAATTATCATAAAAAATAAACTTTAGAGCGCTTCTAGAGGTATTTAATTTTCGAAATATTTTCTTTTTCTACGGCATTTGGACGGCTGTCACCCCCCCCCCC